>JAJSOF020000039.1:13737468-13757978 GCA_025594305.2 Periplaneta americana | reverse complement strand
TATCTATTCTATCCTATTTATTCTGTCTATTATATTCTATATCATCGATTCTAAGCTATCTATTCTATTCTATCTATTCTATTCTTATTCTATTCTTTTCTATATATGCTATTTAATCTATTCTATCTAGTTTATTTTATCTATCTATTCTATTCTCTTTATTTTATTCTATGTCAATACTATTCTATTCTATACATTCTAATCTATCTATTCTATTCAATTCGATCTGTTCTACTATTCTGGTCTATGCTATTCTATCTGTTCTATTGTATTTCTATCTGTCCATTCACTCTATCTTTTCTTTTAAACTCTATTCAGATCCATTCTTTCTAATCTGTTCTATTCCGTCTTTCTATTCTATTCTGTCTATTCTATTCTATTTAATTCTATCTATTCAATTTTATTGTATGTATTTGTCTATACCATTCTATTATTCTGTTTTAGTCTATTCTTTCTATTCCATTCTATTCTGTTTATTATATCTATTTTATTCTATCTATTCTCTATATTCTATTTCTATTCTAATCTGTCTATTCTATTCTATTCTCTGTATTCTATATATTCTGAATATATCTATTTTGTCTTTTCTATCTATCTATCTGTCCATTCTGTTAATATCTATTTATTCTATCTATCTATCTATCTATTTTATCTATTCTTTCTAACTATTCTATCATTCTTCTATTCTATCTATTCATTATATTTCATTTATTCTATCTATTATATCTATTCTATCCATTCCATCTATCCTTTCCATCTATCCTATTCTATCCATTTTCTCCTATTCACTTGTTCTATCTGTCTAGACTATCTATTCTATCCTATTCTATCTATTTGTGTCTATCTATCTATCTGTCTGTCTGTCTGTCTATCTACCTATCTGTCTGTCTGTCTATCCATCTTTCTATCTATCTATCTTTCTAATCTTCTATTCTATTTTTCATTTTATCCTATTACTCCTATTATATCTATTCTATTGCATCTAACCTATTTTATATTCTATTCTATTTTTCTATTATCTTCTTTTCTATCTGTTCTATTTATCTATTTTGTTCTATTCTGTCTATTCTGTTCTATGTATATTCTATTCTATCTATTGGTTCTATCAACTCTCTGTATTCTATCTATCTATTCTATCTCTCTATCTATGTATTCTATCAATCCTATTCTATCTATTCAATTTTATTCTATTCTATTAATTCTATGATATTATATCTTTTTACTTTATTATATCTATTCTATTCTATCCTAATCTATCTATTTTTCCTATCTATCCTATTCTATATATTTATCTATCTATTTTATCCTACTCTATCTATCCATCTATCTATCTATCTATCTATCTATCTATCTATCTATCTATCTATCTATCTATCTATCTATCTATCTATCTATCTTTCTATCTATCTATCTATCTATCTATCTATCTATCTATCTATCTATCTATCTATCCATCTATCCATCTATCCATCCATCCATCCATCCATCCATCCATCCATGCATCCATCCATCCATCCAGTCTATCTATTCTATTATATTCTACCCTATTCTATCTTAGTCTATACTATTCTACTGTACTCTATCCATTCTATTATACTCCATTTTCTCTTCCTCAAAATTAGCCCCTGATACTCCAAGTTAGCCTAAGTTCCTCTAAATTATACCTAGTTACCTTAAGTTCTTCTAAATTACCCAAAGTTAACCTAATTGCCTCTGAATTAGTTCAAATTAACCCACGATACCTTAAATGACCTCAAGTTCATCTAAATTACCCCAAGATCCCCAAAATTAACCCTCGTTACCCCAAATTACCCTACGTTTGTCCCTAGTTATCCTATAGTACGTAATGTTTTCCTAAGTTTCACTAAATTACTCCAATTTAACTGAAGGAACCGCTGGTTACGCTAAATAACCCCAGGATAACCCAAGTTCCTCTAAATTACCTAGATTACCCCAAGCTAAATTTATTTAGCTTAAATTTCTCAAGGCATCTTAAAATTACCCCCAAATTTACCCTAAGCTCCCCTAAATGACCCCAAGTTATCCCAAATTACCTTAAGTTCCCCGAAATCACCCCAAATTCGCCTAAATTACACCATGTCTCCATAATTACACCAATATACCCCACGTACCCGAAATTATCGCTGGCGAAAAAAAAATTAAATTAAATTCAATTAAATTGAAATAAAATAAATTAAATTGAATTAAATTGAAATAAAGAAAATTAAATTTAACTGAAATTAATTTTAAAAATTTTAGAAGAGACATCTTTAAAAAATAAAAAAAAGTAATTTCGAAACGAGAAAATAAAAACAATTCAAAAAACAAAATTAAAAAAAATAGAACATTGTCTAGAAAATTTATAAAAATTTAAAAGGTTTTCAAAAAAAAATTCCAAAAAATAAATGAAAAACCAAAAAAAGTTAATAAATTTGAAAAAAAGATTCAAAAAACTATTTCACTGAAATTTAAAAAATAAATACATAAATAAATCTAACATAAATAAAAAATATTCAAAAGATATTTAAGAAAAAATAATTTAAAATAAATTAAGAAATTTTTCAAAAAAAGAAATTAAAATATAAAAAAAAATTACCAAAATATATTAAATTGAAAAAAAAAATCAAAATAAATTTTTCACTAGATATCAAAAAAGAAATAAACTTGAAAGTTAAAAAAATTCACTACATTTAAAAAAAAATTTAAAACATCAAAAAGAATTTCTCAAAAACTTTCCAACAAAACAAAAAAAAATTAAGGTAAATTTAAAATTTTCTAAAAAATAATTTTAATAATTTAAAAAAAAACAGAAACTAAAAATTACCAAAAATAATAACTGAATTGAACAAATAAAAAAATTAAAAATTCTCTAAAATTTAAAAAAGAAGAAAAAATTAAAAAGAATTTGTCACCAAGATGTAAAATTTTTTTATTTTTACTAAATTGAAAAAAAAAGTATAGAAAAAAATTCAGAATATTTTTCACCAAAAAAATTTAAAATAAATTTTAAGTTTAAAAATTGAAAAAGAATTTTCACTAAAAATTAAAAAAAAATTTACAAAAAAATTAATGGAGTTGAAAGAACAATTTTTCATTAACAATAAAAAAAATATATATTAAGGAAAAAAGTTTTCAGCGAAATGTAAAAAAAAAAAATTTGGAATGTTAAAAAAATAATATTCCAAAATAAATACAAATTTACCAAAGAAAATTATTTGAAAAAAAAATGACAAAAACACTCCCGACAAAAATAAAATTTAAGAAAAATTTTCTAAAATTAAGAAAGTATTCAACAAAACGAAAAAAAAAAAGAAATTAAAAAAATTGAAAAAAAAACAATATAAAAATGTCACATAATATGAAGATAGAATAGATAGAATGGAACAGAATAGAAAGATAGAATATAATAGAATAAATAGAACAGAATAGAATAGAAAGATTAGATAGAGAGATAGAATAGATAAAGTATGATGAAATAGATAGATTGGACAGAATAGATAGAATAGGATAGAAGAGGATGGAGTAGGATAGAATAGATAGAATAGAATAGATAGAATAGGATAAAATAGATAGAATAAAATAGATAGAATAGAATAGATAGAATCTAATAGAATAGGTTAGAATAGGATAGGATAGAATTGGATAGAATAGAATAGACAATATATTAGATAGAATAGAACAGATAGAATAGAATAGACAGAATAGATAGAATAGAATAGATAGAATAGAAATAGAATAGATAAAGGATAGAATAGAACAGAATAGAATAGAATAGAATGGAATAGATAGAATAGATAGAAAAAGAATAGAATAGATAGAATAGATAGAATAGATTAGATAGATTAAGATAGATTAGATAGATAGATTAGATAGATTAAATAGATTAGATAAATAGATAGACAAATAGAGGAGATTAGAATAGATAGAAGAGAGTAGAATAGATGGAGTAGAAAAGAATGGATGGAGTAGAATAGAATAGATAGAGTAGAATAGAGTAGGATAGAATAGAATAGAGTAGCATAGCATAGATAGAGTAGGATAGAATAGAATAGATAGATAGAATAGGATAGAATAGTTAGAATAGGAAAAAATAGAATAGATAGAATAGAAAAATAGAATAGATAGAATAGAACAGACAGAATACACAGAATGGTAATGATAGAATAGAATAGATAGAATAGAATAGATAGAATGAAATAGATAGGATAGTTAGAATAGAACAGACTACACAGAATAGATAGAATAGAGTAGATAGAATAATAGAAAATAGAATAGAATAGAATAGATAGAATAATAGAACAGAATAGAATACATAGAAAACAGAATAGAATAAAATAGATAGAATAGAATAGAAATAGATTAGATAGAATAGAATAAATAGAAATAGAATAGAATAGAATAGAATAGAATAGACAGAATAGATAGAATAAAATATACAGAATAGGTAGAACAGAATAGACATAAGAGATAGAATAGAATAGATAGAACAGAATAGACATAAGAGATAGAATAGAATAGGCAGAATAGATAGAATAGAATAGACATATTAGATAGAATATAATGGACAGAGTAGGTAGAAAAACAGAATAGAATAGAACATATAGAATAGAATAGAAAGATAGTATAGATGGAATAGAATAGATAGAATAGATAGAACGGAAAAGATAGAATAGGTAGAAAAGAATAGAATAGATGGAGCAGAATATAATAGATGGAATAGAATACAATAGATGGAGTAGAATAGAATCGATACAGTGGAATAGAATAGATAGCGTAGAATAGAATAGATAGCGTAGAATAGAATAGATAGATTAGAATAGAATAGAGTAAGATAGAATAGAATAGAGTGCGACAGAATACAATTGATAGATATATAGATAGATATAGATAAATAGATAGAATAGGATAGAATAGATAGAATAATTTAGAATAGATAGAATAGTTAAGATAGAATAGAATATATAGACTAGAGTAGAATAGATAGAGTAGAATAGATAGTACACATAGAATAGAATAGATAGAATGGAATAGACAGAAAAGATGGAATAGAATAGAGTTAATAGAATAGGAGAGTATAGATAGAATATAATAGATTGAAGAGAATAAAATAGAATAGATAGAATAGATTAAATAGAATAGAATAGAATAGATAGAATAGAATAGAATAGAATAGAATAGAATAGAATAGGATAGAATAGATAGAATAAATAGAATAGGACAGAATAGAATAGATAGCCTAGAACAGAATATAATAGATAGAATAGAATAAATAAATAATAAATAGAATAGAATAGAGTTAATAGAATTGAGTATATAGAATAGAATAGGCGAAAATATAATAGATAGAATAAATAGAATAGAATAGATAGGATAGAACAAAGATAGAGAATAGATAGAAGATAGAGAATAGATAAAATAGAATGGATGAAAAAATAGATACATAGAAAATGGATAGATAGAATAGAATAGAAAAAAAGATAGAATAGAATAGAATAGATAATAGAATAGATAGAATAGAATAAATAGAATAGAATAGAATAGAATAGAATAGAATAGAATAGAATAGAATAGAATAGATAGAATAGAACAGATAGAATAGAATAGACAGAATAGAATAGAAGGAATAGAATAGAATAGAATAGAATAGAATAGATAGAATAGAATAGAAATAGAATAATAGAATAGAATAGAATAGATAGAAAGAATAGAATAGAATAGAATAGATAGAATAGAATAGAATAGATAGATAAATAGAATAGATAGAATATAGAATAGATAGAATAGATTAATAGAATAGATAATAGAATAGATAGAAGAATAGATAAATAGATTAGAATAGAATAATAGAATAGAGGGAATGAATATAATAGAATAGATAGAATAGAAGATAGATAGAATAAATAGAATAGAATAGAATAATAATAGATAGAAAAGATTAGATAGAATAGATTTGAATAGAAATAGATATAATAGAATAGAATAAACATAGATAGAATAGAATAGAATAGAAAGATAGAATAAATAAAATAGAATAGAATAGAAATAGAATAGAAAAAATAGAATAGAATAGAATAGAATAGAAATAGAATTGATAAGTAGAATAAATAGAATAGAATAGAATAGATAGATAGAATAGATAAATAGATAGAATAGAAAGATTAGATAGAATAGATAGATAGAATAGGTAGATAGAATAGATAGATAGAAAGATATAGATAGATAGATAGATAGATAGATAGATAAATAGATAGATAGATAGACAGGTAGAAAAATAGATTGATAGGATAGGATTGAATATATAAAATAGGATAGAATAAATAGAATAGGAAGGAATAGATAGTATAGAAAATAGAATTGAATAGATAGAATAGGAAAGAATAGGACAGAAAAGATTGAATAGATAGAATAGAATAAACAGAATAGATAGAATAGAATAAACAGAAGAGATAGAATAGAATAGACAGAATAGACAGAATAGATAGACTAGAATAGACAGAAGAGATAGAATAAACAGAATAGAATAGAACAGATAGAATAGAATAGAACAATAGAATAAAAGACAAAAGAATAGAATAGAACAGAGAAATAGAATAGATAGACAGAATAGAATAGATAGAAAGGAATAGAATAGATAGAATAGAAAAGATACCATAGAATAGGATAGAATAGATAGAATAGAATATAAATAGATATAAAGGTAGATTAGAATAGAGTAGATAGATTAGGTAGATCCATTAGATAGATAGTTTAGATAGATAGATTGATGGATAGATAGATAAATATATAGATAGACAGACAGACAGATAGACAGATCGATGGATGGATGGATAGATAGATAAAATAGTATAGAATAGATAGAATAGAATAGATGGAATAGAATTGTTAGAATAGAATAGATAGAATAGAATAGATAAATTAGAATAGAATCTATAGAATAGATTAGAATAGACTAGACAGAATAGAATACATAGAATAGAACAGAATAGATAGAATAGGATCGAATAGATAGAATAGTATAGAATAAATTGAATAGGATCGATCATATAGAATAGAATAGAATAATAGATAGATAGAATAGAATAGAATAGAATAGAATAGAAAATACAATAGAAGAATAGAATAGAATAGAATAGAATAAAATAGAACAGAATGGATAGAATATATAGAATAGATAGAATAGAATAGATAGAATAGATAGATTAGAAAAGAATATATAGAATAGAATAGAATAGATAGAATATAATACATACAAAAGGATAGAATTGATAGAATAGAATAGATAGAATAAGATAAAATAAATAGAAAGTTTAGATAGATAAATAGAATAGAATAGAATAGATAGAATAGATAGAAATAATAGAATAGAAAGATAGAAAAAATAAAAGAGATAGATAGAATATAATAGAGAATGGTAGTATAGAATAGATAGATAGAACAATACAATAAATAGAAATAGAATAGATAGAAGAATTAGAATAGAAAATAGATAGATAGATTAGATAGATAGATAGATAGATAGATAAATAGATTAGAATAGATAGAATAGAATAAATAGAAAATTAGAATAGATGGAGTAGAATAGAATAGATAGAGTAGAGTAGAATAGAGTGGGATAGAATAGAACAGAGTAGCATAGCATAAATAGAGTAGGATAGAATAGAATAGATAGAATAGATAGAATTGGATAGAATAGGATAAAATAGAATAGATAGAATAGAGTAGAATAAATAGAATAGAAAAATAGAATAGATAGAATAGAACAGATAGAATAGAACAGAAGAATAGAACAGACAGAATAGAATGGAAAGATAGAAAGATAATAGAATAGATAGAATGAAATAGATAGGATAGTTAGAAATAAGAACAGACAGACTACACAGAATAGATAGAATAGAGTAGATAGAATAGAATAGAATAGACAGAATAGAATAGATAGAATAGAATACATAGAAGAGAACAGAATAGAATAAAATAGGTGGAATAGAATAGAATGGATAGAATAGAATAGAAAGATTAGATAGATTAGATAGATAGATTACAATAGAATAGAATAGATAGAATAAATAGAATAGAATAGATAGAACAGAATAGAAAGAAGAATAATAGAATAGAATAAATAGAATAATAGAATAGAAGAATAGAATAGAATAGAACAATAGAATAGAATAAATAGAATAGAATAGAATAGTATAGATAGAAATAGAATAGATAGAATAGAATAGAAATAGAAAAGAGAATAGAATAGATAGAAAGAGAATAGAATAGATGGAGCAGAATATAATAGATAAATAGAATAGAATAGATAAATTAGAATAGAATAGAACAGAATAAATAGAATAGAATAGAATAGATAGAAGAATAGAATAGAATAATAGAATAGAGAGATATTCATAGATAGATAGATAGATAGATAATAGATAGATAGATAAATAAATAGAATAGGATAGAATAGACAGAATAAAATTTAGAATAGATGGAAAGTTAGGATAGAAAAAATAGACTAGAGTAGAATAGAATAGAATAGAGTAGAATAGATAGTATACATAGAACAGAATAGATAGAATTGATTGATAGAATGGAATAGAAGAAAAAGATAGAATAGAATAGAGTTAATAGAATGGATAGTATAGATAGACAGAAGAATTTAATAGAGTAAATAGAAGAGAATAAAATAGAATAGATTAGATAGAATAGAATAGAATAGAATAGAATAGAATATAATAGAATAGAATAGAATAGATAGAATAGATAGAATAGATAGAGAATAGAATAGATAGAATAGATAGAATAGAATAGAAAAAGAATAGAATAATGCAATAGAATAGATGAAATAGAAATAGAATAGAATAGAATAGAATAGAAAGAGAGAATAGAAGTTAGAATAGGATAGTTTAGATAGAATAGGATAAATTAGATAGATTAGGATAGATTAAATAAATTAGGTAGATAGATTAGCTAGATTGATTAGATAGATAGATAGAATATATAGATTAGACAGAATAGAATAGAATAGTAGAATAGATAGAATAGAATAGAATAAATAGAACAGATATTAAATAGATGGAAAGAATAGAATAGAATGGAATAGAATAAAGAGAACAGAATAGAATAGATGGAATAGAATAGATAGAATAGAATGCATGGAATAGAAGTGATAGAATAGAATAAGTAGAATAGAAAAGATAGATTAGAATAGAATTTATAGAATAGATCAGAATAGGCAGAATAGAAAATATAGAATAGAATACATAGAATAGAATAGAATTGATAGAGTAGAATAAATAGAATAGAATAGATAGAATAGGATAAAGTAGATAGAATAGGGTAGGGTAGATAGTATAGAATAGATTAGGTAGAATAGGATCGAATAGATAGAATAGATAAATAGATAGATAGATAGATAGATATAGATAATAGAATAAATAGATAAATAGGATAGAATAATAGATAGATAAAATAGGATAGATAAAATAGGATAGAATAGATAGAATAGGATAGAATAGATAGAATAGAAATATAGAATAGGATTGAATAGATAGAATAGGAAAGAATAGGACAGAAAAGATTGAATAAGTAGAATAGAATAAACAGAATAGATAGAATAGAATAGACAGAATAGATAGAATAGAATAGACAGAATAGATAGACTAGAATAGACAGAAGAGATAGAATAAACAGAATAGAATAGAATATAACAGATAGAATAGAATAGAACAGAAAGAATAAAGAAAAAAATAGATTAGAATAGAACAGAAAATAGAATAGAATAGACAGAATAGAATAGATAGAAAGAATAGAATAGATAGAATAGAAAAGATACCATAGAATAGGACAGAATAGATAGAATAGGATAGAATATATAGATAGGATAGAATAGGTAGATTAGAATAGATTAGATAGATTAGGTAGATCGATTAGATAGATAGTTTAGATAGATAGATGAATAGATAGATAAATATATAGATAGAGAGACAGACAGATAGACATATCGATGGATGGATGAATAGATGGATAAAATAGTAAAGAATAGATAGAATAGAATAGATGGAATAGAATTGTTAGAATAGAATAGATAGAATAGAATAGATAAATTAGAATAGAATCTATAGAATAGATTAGAATAGACTAGACAGAATAGAATAAATAGAATAGAACAGAATAGATAGAATAGGATCGAAAAAATAGAATAGTATAGAATAAATGGAATAGGATCGAACTTATAGAATAGAATAGAAAGGTTAGATAGATAGATGGAAAACAATAGAATAGAATAGAATAATAGAATAATAGAATAGAATAGAAAGAATAGAATGGAAAGAATAAAATGGATAGAACAGAACGGATAGAATAGCATAGAATATATAGAATAGAATAGAATAGATAGAATAGAATAGATAGAATAGAATAGATAGAATTAGAAAAGAATATATAGAATAGATTAGAATAGACAGAATAGAATAGAGAGAATATAATACATAGAAAAGAATAGAATTGATACAATAGAATAGATAGAAGAAGATAAAATAGAATAAAGTTTAGATAGATAAATAAAATAGAATAGATAGAATTGAAGAGAATAGATAGAATAGAAAGATTACATAGATTAGATAGACAGAATAGATATAGAAAAATAGAATAGAATAGAAAAAATAGAATGATAGAAGGATAAAGGATGAATAGATATAAAATAGATAGAATAGATAAAAATAGAATAGATAGAATAGATAGAATAGATAGAATAGAATAGATACATAGATAGATAGATAGAATAGAAGAGAATAGAGAATAGAAAAATAGATTAGATTGAATATATAAAATAGGATAGAATAAAAGAGAATAGAAATGGAATAAATAGAATAGAAATAGAATAGATAGAATAGATAGAATAGGAAAGAATAGGACAGAAAAGATTGAATAGGTAGAATAGAATAAACAGAAGAGATAGAATAGAATAGACAGAATAGATAGAATAGAATAGACAGAATAGATAGACTAGAATAGACAGAAGAGATAGAATAAACAGAATAGAATAGAACAGATAGAATAAAGAAAAAAGAATAGATCAGATAGAATAGAATAGAACAGAGAGAATAGAATAGATAGACAGAATAGAATAGATAGAAAGGAATAGAATAGATAGAATAGAAAAGATACCATAGAATAGGATAGAATAGATAGAATAGAATAGAATAGATAGGATAGAATAGGTAGATTAGAATAGATTAGATAGATTAGGTAGATCGATTAGATAGACAGTTTAGATAGATAGATGGATGGATAGATAGATAAATATATAGATAGACAGACAGATAGACAGATCGATGGATGGATGGATAGATAGATAAAATAGTATAGAATAGATAGAATAGAATAGATGGAATAGAATTGTTAGAATAGAATAGATAGAATAGAATAGAATAGATAAATTAGAATAGAATCTATAGAATAGATTAGAATAGACTAGACAGAATAGAATACATAGAATAGAACAGAATAGATAGAATAGGATCGAATAGATAGAATAGTATGGAATAAATTGAATAGGATCGATCATATAGAATAGAATAGAAAGATTAGATAGATAGATGGAATACAATAGAATAGAATAGATTCAATAGAATAGAATAGAAAGAATAAAATGGATAGAACAGAATGGATAGAATATATAGAATATATAGAATAGAATAGATAGAATAGAGTAGATAGAATAGATAGATTAGAAAAGAATATATAGAATAGATTAGAATAGACAGAATAGAATAGATAGAATATAATACATAGAAAAGGATAGAATTGATAGAATAGAATAGATAGAATAAGATAAAATAGAATAGAAAGTTTAGATAGATAAATAGAATAGAATAGATAGAATAGAAGAGAATAGATAGAATAGAACAGAATAGATGGAGTAAAAGAGAATAGATGGAGTAGAATATAATAGATAGGGTAGTATAGAATAGATAGATAGAATAGGATACAATAAGATAGAATAGAATAGAATAGAATAGATTAGATAGATTAAGATAGATAGATAGATTAGATAGATTAAATAGATAGATAGATAGATAGACAAATAGAGGAGATTAGAATAGATAGAATACAGTAGAATAGATGGATTAGAAAAGAATGGATGGAGTAGAATAGAATAGATAGTCTAGAATAGAGTGGGATAGAATAGAATAGAGTAGCATAGCATAGAGTAGGATAGAATAGAACAGATAGAATAGGATAAAATAGATAGAAAAAATAAAAATAAATAGATAGAATAGAGTAGAATAGATGGAATAGAAAGAATAAATAGAATAGAATAGAATAGAACAGACAGACTACACAGAATGGAAAATGATAGAATAGATAGAATAGAATAGAATAGAATAATAATAGAAATAGATAGATAGTTAGAATATAACAGACTACAGAATAGATAGAATAGAATAGAATAGATAGAATAGAATAGAAAGACAGAATAGAATAGAATAAATAGAATAGAATAGAAGAGAATAAAATAGAATAATAAATAGAATGGAATAAAATAGAATGGATAGAATAGAATAGAAAGATTAGATAGATTAGATAGATACATTACAATAGAATAGAATAGATAGAATAAAATAGATAGAATAGATAGAACAGAATAGAAATAAGAAAGAGAATAGAATAGAAGAATAGAATAGAATAGAAAGAAAAAGAATAGAATAGAAAATAATAGAATAGAAAAATAGAATAGAATAGAATAGAATATGGATAATAGAATAGATAGAATAGAATAGAACGGAAAAGATAGAATAGATAGTAAGAGAATAGAATAGATGGAGCAGAATATAATAGATAGCGTAGAATAGAATAGATAGATTAGGATAGAATAGAACAGAGTAGGATAGAATAGAATAGAATAGAGTAGAGTAGGACAGAATAGAATTCATAGATAGATATATAGATAGATAGATATAGATAAATAAATAGAATAGGATAGAATAGACAGAATAATTTAGAATAGATAGAATAGTTAGGATAGAATAGATAATATAGAATAGATAGAAGTAGAATAGATAGATAGAATAGATATAGAATAGAATAGAATAGATAAATTGATTGATAGAATGGAATAGACAGAAAAAGATAGATGAGAAAGTTAATAATAGAATTAGATAATTATAGAAAGAATAGAATAGAATAGAATAAAAAAATAGAAAGAATAGAATAAATAGAATAGAATATAGAATAATAGAATAGAATAGATAGAATAGATAGAATAGAATAATAGAAGAATAGAATAGAATAGAAAAGATAGAATAGAAAAATAGAATAGAATAATAGAATAGAATAGAAAAATAGAATAGATAGAATAGAATAGAATTAGAATAGAACAGAGAAGAATAGAATAATAGAATAGGAAGTTTAGATAGAATAGGATAAATTAGATAGAATAGGATAGAGATTAATAGAATAGAAGTAGATAGAATAGATAGATAGATTAGAAGATAGATAATATATAGAATAGATAGAATAGAATAGAATAGAATAGATAGAATAGAATAGAATAGAATAAATAGAACAGATATTTAAATGGAATAGAATAGATAGAATGGAATAGAATAAAAAATAACAGAATAGAATAGATAGATGGAATAGAATAGATAGAATAGAATGCATGGAATAGAAGTGATAGAATAGAATAATAGAATAGAGAAAAAATAGATAGATTAGAATAGAATTTATAGAATAGATCAGAATAGAATAGAAGAATAGAAAAAATAGAATAGAAATAATAGAATAGAAGAATAAATAAATAGATAGAATAGAATAAAATAAATAGAATAGATAGAATAGAATAAAATAATAGAAAATAATAGAATAGAAATAAAATAGAATAAGAATAGAATAATAAATAGAAATAAATAGAATAGAATAGAATAGAATAGAATAGAATAAATAAATAAATAAATAAATAAATAAATAAAATAAATAAGATAAATAGAATAGAATAAATAGAATAAAAAATAAATAAATAAATAAATAAATAGAATATATAGAATAGAAAAATAGAATAGATAGGATAAGAATAGAAATAAAAATAGAATAGAATAAGATAGAATAGATAGATAGAATAGATAGAATAGAATATATAGAATAGATGAATAGATAGAATAGAATAGAATAGAATAGAAAAAAGAATAGATAGAATAGAATAAACAGAATAGATAGAATAGAAAGAAGAATAGAAAAGAATAGATAGAATAGACAGAATAGAATAGAATAGAATAGACAGAATAGATAGAAAAGAAAATAGAATAGAATAGAATAGAATAGATAGAATAGAAAGAATAGAATAGAATAGAAAGAATAGAAAATAGAATAGAATAGAACAGAATAGAATAGAATAAATAGATAGAATAGAAACAAATAAATAGAATAGAATAGAATAGATAGAATAAAATATAAAATAGAAGAAATAGAATAGAAAAGATAAATATAGAATAGAATAGAATAAATAGAATAGAATAGAATAGAATAAATAAATACAAAATCGATTAATAGAAAAATAGAATAGATAGATAGATGAATAGATAGATAGAATATAGAATAGAACAGACAGACAGATAGACAGATCGAGAATAGATAGAATAGAATAAAATAGATAAAGAATAGATAGAATAGAATAGATGGAATAGAATAGAATAGAATAGATAGAATAGAATATAAATAAATTAGAATAGAATCTATAGAATAGAATAATAGAATAGAATAGACAGAATAGAATAAATAGAATAGAAACAGAATAGATAGAATAGGATCGAAAATAAATAGAATAGTATAGAATAAATGGAATAGGATCGAGATTATAGAATAGAATAGAAAGTTAGATAGATAGATAGATAAGAATAGAATAGAATAGAATAGAATAGAAAGAATAGATAGAAATAGAATAGAATATGGATAGAATAGAATAGAAGAATAGAATAGAATAGAATAGAATAGAATAGAATAGATAGAATAGAATAGATATAGATAGAATAAAAAAAGAAGAATAGAATAGAATAGAAATAAGAATAGAATAGAATATAATACATAGAAAAGAATAGATTGAGAATAGAATAGATAGAAGAAGATAAAATAGAATAGAAAATAGATAGATAAATAAAATAGAATAGATAGAATAGAATAGAATAGATAGAATAGAAAAGAATTATAATAGATAATAGATAGATAGAATGGATAAATAATAGAATAGAAAAATAGAATAGATAGATAGATAGATAGAATAAAATAAGATAGAATAGAATAGAATAGGATGGAATAGATAGAATAGATAGATAGAATAGAATAGAATAGGAATAGATAGAATAGAATAGAATAGATAGAATAGAAATAGAATAGAATAAATAGATAGAATAGATAGAATAGAATAAAGATAGAATAGAATAGAATAGAATAGAATAGAACAGAATAGAATAAATATAATAGAATAGAATAGATAGATAGATTAGAATAAATAGAATAGAATAGATAGAAATAGAAGAATAGAATAGAATAGAATAGAAAAATAGAATAGAAAGATAGAATAGAATAGAATAGAATAAATAAATAAATAGAATAATAGAATAGAATAGATAGAATAAATAGAATAGAATAGAATAGAATAGAGAATAGATAGATAGAACAGAATAGACAAGAATAGAATAGATAGAATAGAATAGAACAGAATAGAAGAAAGAATAGAATAGAATAGAGATAGATAGATAGAATAGAATAGAATAGAATAGAATAGAATATAATAGATAGAATAGAATAGAAAAAGAATAGAATAGAATAGAATAGAATAGATAGATAGAATAGATAAATAATAGAATAGAATAGATAGAATAGAATAGAATAGAATAAATAGAATAGAATAGAAAAAGAATAGAATAGATAGAATAGAATATAATAGATAGAATAGAATAGAAAAGAATAGAATAGAATAGAATAGATAATAGAATAGAATAGAATAGATAGAATAGAATAGAATATAGAATAGAATAGAATAGATTAGATAGAATAGATAGATAGATAGAATAGAATAATAAATAGAATAGAATAGAATAGAAATAGATAGAATAGAATATAGATAAATAGATAGATAGAATAGAAAGAATAGAATAGAATAAATAGAATAGATAGAATAGAGAATAGATAGAAAATAGAATAGAATAGAACAGAATAGAATAGAATAATAAATAATAATAGAAAAAATAGATAAGAATAGAATAGAATAGAGAAGATAGAATAGAATAGATAGAATAGATATATAGAATAGATAGAATAGATAGAATAGAATAGAAAATAGAAATAGATAGAATAGAATAAATAGAATAGAATAGAATAGAAGAATAGAATAGAATAGAATAGAATAGAATAGATAGAATAGATAAAATAAATAGAATAGGAAGAATAGAATAGATAGATAGAAATAGAATAGAATAGATAGAAATAGAATAAATAATAGAATAGAATAGAATAGAAGAATAGAATAGAATAATAGAATAGAATAGAATAGAATAGAATAGAATAATAGAATAAATAGAATAGAATAGATAGAATAGATATAGAATAGAATAGAATAGATAGATAGAATAGATAGAATAGAATAGATAGATAGAAATAAATAGAATAAAGAATAGAATAGAATAGAATAAATAGAAAGAATAGAATAGAAAAAAGAATAAAATAGAATAAAAGAATAGAATAGAATAGATAGAATAGAATAGAGAATAGATAGAATAAATAGAATAGATAGAATAGAATATAGATAGAATAAATAGAAGAATAGAATAGATAAAGAATAGAAAAGAATAGAATAAAATAAGAATAGAATAGATAGAATAGAATAAAAGAAAATAGAATAAAATAGAATAGATAAATAGATAAAAAGAATAGAATAGAATAGAATAGAATAGAATAGAAGAATAGAATAGAATAATAGAATAGAATAGATAATACAAATAGATAGAATAGAATAGAATAGAATAGAATAGAATAGAATAAAATAGAATAGAATAAAATAGATAGAATAGAATAGAATAGAATAGAATAGAATAGAATAGATAGAAGATAGAATAAAAGAAGAAGAAGAAATAGAATAGATAGAATAGAATAGAATAGAATAAATAGAAGAGATAGATAGAATAGATAGAATAGATAGAATAGATAGATAGAATAGAATTGAATAGAATAGAATAGAATATAATAGAATAGAATAGAATAGAATAGATAGAATAGAATAGATAGATAGAATAAATAAATAAATAGAATAGAATAGAATAGAATAGAATAGAAGAATAGAATAGATAGAATAGGAAAAGAATAGAAAAGAAGAATAGAATAAAAGATAGAAAAGAATAGAATAGAATAGATAAATAAATAATAGAATAGATAGAATAAATAGATAGAATAGAATGGAAATAGAATAGATAGAGAATAGAATCAGAATAGAAATAGAATAGAATAGAATAGAATAGAATAGAATAGAATAGATAAATAGATAGATAGATAAATAAATAGATAAATGAATAGATAGATAGAATAGAATGAATAGAAGATAGAATAGAATAGAATAGAATAGAATAGAATAGAATAGAATAGATAGAAAGAATAGATAGAATAGAATAGATAGAATAGATAGAATAGACAGAAAAGAGAATAGAATAGAATAGAATAAATGAATAGAATAGAATAGAATAGAAACAGAATAGATAGAATAGAATAGACAGAATAGATAGATAGAATAGACAGAAGAGATAGAATAAACAGAATATGAATAGAATAGATAGAATAGAATAGAACAGATAGAATAGAAACAATAGAATAAAAAGACAAAAAAATAGAATAGAATAGAACAGAATAGAATAGAATAGACAGAATAGAATAAATAGAAAAGAATAAAGAATAGAATAGAAAAAAATAGATAGAATAGGACAGAATAGAATAATAAAGGAATAGAATAGGATAGAATAATAAATTAGAAAATAGAATAAAATAGGTAGAAATAGAATAGATAATTTAGAATAAATATGAATAGATAGAATAAATAGATAAATATATAGATAGATAGACAGATAGAATACAGATCGATGGATGGATGGATAGAATAGATAGAAATAAAATAGAATAGAATAGAATAGAATAGAATAGAATAGAATAATAGAATAGAATAGAAGAAGAATAGATAAATTAGAATAGAATCTATAGAATAGATTAGAATAGAACTAGAACAGAATAGAATAAATAGAATAGAACAGAATAGATAGAATAGGATCGAATAAAATAGAATAGTATAGAATAAATAGAATAGGATCGATAGAATATAGAATAGAATAGAAAAGATTAGATAGAATAGAATAAAAAAATAGAATAGAATAGATAAATAGAATAAATAGAATAAATAGAATAAATAGAATAAATAAATAAATAGAATAGATAGAATAGAATAGAATAGAATAGAAAAGATAGATAGAATAGAATAGAATAGAATAGATAGAATAGATAAATAGAAAGAATAGAATAGAATAGATTAATAGACAGAATAGAATATAAATAGAATATAATAGAATAGAAAAGAATAGAATAGATAGAATAGAATAAATAGAATAAGATAAAATAGAATAGAAAGTTTAGATAGATAAATAGAATAGAATAGAATAGATAGAATAGAACAGAATAGATAGAATAGAATAAATAGAATAAAATGGAATAGAATAGAATATAATAGAAATAGATAGTATAGAATAGATAGATAGAATAGATACAAATAGAATAGAATAGAATAGATAGAATAGAATAGATAGAATAAGATAAATAGATAGATTAGAGATAGATAATAGATAGATAGATAGATAGATTAAATAGATAGAGATAGAATAGAATAATAGAATAGAATAGAAAAGAATGGATGGAGTAGAATAGAATAGAAGTCAATAGAATATAGAAAGAATAGAGATGGGATAGAATAGAATAGAATAGATAGAATAGAATAAATAGATATAGAACAGATAGAATAGGATAAAATAGATAGAAGAGGATAAAATGTAATAGATAGAATAGAGTAGAATAGATGGAATAGAAAAATAGAATAGATAGAATAGAACAGACAGACTACACAGAATGGAAATGATAGAATAGAATAGATAGAATAGAATAGACAATAGAATGGAATAGATAGAATAGAATAGATAGAATATAACAGACAGACTACAATAGAATAGATAGAATAGAATAGAATAGAATAGAATAGAATAGAATAGAATAGAATAGATAGAATAGATATAATAGAAAAATAGATAGAACAGAACAGAATAGAATAAAATAGAATAGAATAAATAGAATGGATAGAATAGAATAGAAGATTAGATAGATTAGAATAGAAGATTACAATAGAATAGAATAGATAGAATAAAATAGATAGAATAGATAGAACAGAATAGAAATAAGAGATAGAATAGAATAGACAGAATAGATAGAATAGAAAGAATAAACAGAATAGAATAGAACATATAGAATAGAATATAGAGATATAGATAGAATGGAATAGAATAATAGAATAGATAGAATAGAAGAAATAGAAAGAAAGAATAGATAGATAAATAAATAAATAAATAAATAGAATAGAATAGATAGATAGAATAGAAATAGAATAGATAGAATAATAGATAGAATAGATATTAAATAGATAGAATAGGATAGAATAGATAATAGAATAAATGGAATAGTTAGGATAGAATAGAATATATAGATAGAGTAGAACAGAATAATTTAGAATAGATAGAATAGAACAGAATAGATAGAATTGATTGATAGAATGGAATAGACAGAAAAGATAGATGAGAATAGAGTTAATAGAATTGGATAGTATAGATAGAATTTAATAGATAGAAGAGAATAAAATAGAATAGATTAGATAGAATAGAATAGAATAGGATAGAATAGATAGAATAGGAATAGAATAGATAGAATAGGATAGAATAGATAGAATAGAATAGATAGAATACATGCAATAGAATAGATGAAATAGAATAGATAGAATAGAATAGAATTAGAATAGAACAGAGAGAATAGAATAGTTAGAATAGGATAGTTTAGATAGAATAGGATAAATTAGATAGATTAGGATAGATTAAATAAATTAGGTAGATAGATTAGCTAGATTGATTAGATAGATAGATAGAATATATAGATTAGACAGAATAGAGTAGAATAGGTAGGATAGAATAGAATAGAATAAATAGAACAGATATTTAAATGGAATAGAATAGATAGAATGGAATAGACTAAAGAGAACAGAATAGAATAGATGGAATAGAATAGATAGAATAGAATGCATGGAATAGAAGTGATAGAATAGAATAAGTAGAATAGAAAAGATAGATTAGAATAGAATTTATATAAAAAATAAATTAAAAGGAAAAGGAAATTAAATTTTATAAAAAAGAATAAAAAAATAGAAAAAAATAGAAAAAAAAAATTAAAAAATAAAA
>JAJSOF020000039.1:13700062-13737368 GCA_025594305.2 Periplaneta americana | reverse complement strand
ACAATAAAAAACAAAAATTTAAGAAAGATAGACAGAATAGAATAGATAGAATAAAAAAGATACCAAACAATAGGAAAAAATAGATAAAAAAGGATAAAAAAAAAATAAAATAGAAAGAGTAGGTAAAAGAAAATTGGGTAGTTGGGTAGTGAAAAATAGTTTAAATAAATAAATGGATAAATAAAAAAATATGTGGAAAAAACGGACAATAGACAATCGATGGAGGGTTTGGAAGATAGATAAAAAGTTTTAAATTTGAAAAAATAGAAAAAAAGGGAAAAGAAATCTGAAGGAAAAAAAAAGGTGAAAGGGATCTATAAATAGATTATAAAGAGAAAGATTAGATAGATAGATGGAATACAATAGAGTAGAATAAATACCATAGAATAGAATAGAAAGAATAAAATGGATAGAACAGAATGGATAGAATAGATAGAATAGCATAGAATAGATAGAACAGAATAGATAGGATAGAGTAGATAGAATAGATTAGAAAAGAATATAGAGAATAAAGTAGAATGGACAGAATAGAATAGATAGAATATAATACATAGAAAATAATAGAATTGACAGAATAGAATAGATAGAATAAGATAAAATAGAATCGAAAGTTTAGATAGATAAATAGAATAGAAGAGAATACATAGAATAGAACAGAATATATAGAATAGATGGAGTAGAATATAATAGATAGGGTAGTAGAGATTAAATAGATAGAATAGGATACAATAAGATAGAATAGAATAGAAGAGATAGAATAGATTAGATATATTAAGACAAAGTAGATAGCTAGATTAGATAGATAGATAGACAGATAGATAGATAGACAAATAGAGGAGATTAAAATAGATTTAAGAGAGTAGGATAGATGGAATAGAAAAGAATGGATGGAGTAGAATAGAATAGATGGAGTAAAATAGAATAGATAGACTAGGGTAGAATAGAGTGGGATAGAATAAAATAGAGTAGCATAGCATAGTTAGTGTAGGATAGAATAGAATAGATAGAATAGGATAAAATATAATAGATAGAATAGAGTAAAATAGATAGAATAGAAAAATAGGATAGATAGAATAGAACAGACACACTACACAGAATAGAAATGATAGAATAGAATAGATAGAATGCAATAGATAGGATAGTTAGAATAGAACAGACAGACTACACAGAATAGATAGAATAGAGTAGTATATAATAGAATAGAATACACAGAATAGAATACATAGAAGAGAACAGAATAGAATAAAATAGGTGGAAAAGAATGGAATGGATAGCATAGATTAGAAAGATAAATAATTAGATTAGATAGATAGATTACAATAGAAAAGAATAGATAGAATAGATAGAATAAAATAGAATAGATAGAACAGAATAGGTATAAGAGATAGAATAGAATAGATAGAATATAATGGACGGAGTAGATAGAATAAACAGAATAGAATAGAACATATAGAATAGAAAATATAGTATAGATGGAATAGAATAGATAGAATAGAATAGAACGGAAAAGATAGAATAGATAGAAGAGAACAGAATAAATGGAGCGGAATATAATAGATGGAATAGTATACAATAAATGGAGTAGAATAGAATCGATACAGTGGAATAGAATAGATAGCGTAGAATAGAATAGATAGATTAGGACAGAATAGAATAGAGTAGGTTACAATAGAATAGAGTAAGACAGAATAGAATTGATAGATAGATAGATAGATATAGATAAATAGATAGAATAGGATAGAATAGAGAAAATAATTTAGAATAGATAGAATAGTTAGGATAGAATAGAATATATAGACTAGAGTAGAATAGATAGAGTAGAATAGATAGTATACATAGAATAGAATAGATAGAATTGATTGATAGAATGGAATAGACAGAATAGATAGAATAGAATAGAGTTAATTGAATAGGATAGTATAGATAGAATAGGATAGAATAGAATTGATACAATAGAATTAGGATAGGATAAAAATGATAGAATTGATAGAATAGATCAGTCAGGACAGATAGAATAGCATAGAATTAATAGAATAGATAGTATAAAATAAATAAAATAGAACAGATATTATAGATAGAATAGAATAGATAGAATACAATAGAATACAATAGACAGAATGGATAGAATAGAATGGAATAGACAGAATAGTTAGATTAGAATAGAATAGAATTAATAGAATAGAATAGAAAGAATATAATAGATATACCAGAATACATAGAATAGAATAGACACAATAGAATAGAAAGTTTAGATTGATAGATAGGTAGATAGATAGATATGTAAGAGATATATAGATAGAATAGGATAGAATAATAATTGAATAGGATAGAAAAGATAGAAGAGCTTAGAATAGAGAGAATAGAATAGACAGAATAGAATATATAGAATGCAATAGACAGAATAGATATATTAGCATAAACAGAATATAATAGATATAAAAGAGGGAATAGAATAGATAGTATAGATAGAATAGAATAGATAGTATAGAATAGAGAGAATAGAATAGATAGTATAGATAGAATAGAATAGATAGAATAGATTAGAAAGAATAGATAAAAAAGAATTGATAGAATATAATAGGTAGCTAAGAATAGATAGATGGGATAGACGCAATAGAATAGATAGTTTAGATTGATGGATAGGTAGATAGATAGATAGGTAGATATATATAGACAGATAAATAAAATAGGATAGAATAGATAAAATAGGATAGAATAATTAAATAGGATAGAATATATAGAATATAGATAGAAGAGATAGAATAGGATATATTGAATAACATATAGAATACATAGAATAGAATAGACAGAAAAGAATATAGAGAATAGAATAGACAGAATAGAACAGAATAGACAATAAAAGAGAATAGACAGAATAGACCAGAACAGAATAGAATAGTACACATAGAATAGAATAGATAGAATAGAATACATAGACTAAAATAGAATATATATAATAGAATAGAATAAATAGCATAGTATAGGATAGATAAATGGAGACATGGATGGATAAAGAATGGATAGATAGATGGATAGATAGAATAGATAAAGATAGATAGATAGATAGATAATAATAGGATAGAATAGATAGAATACGATTTGATAGGATAGGAATAGAATAATAGAGAAGATAGAATAAATATAGAATGAATAGATAATAGAGAATAGATAGATAGACAGACAGATAGAATAGACTATATATAATAGAACGGAATAGATAGAATAGAAAAGAATAGGTGGAAGAGAGTAGAAAACGTGGAATAGAATAGATGGAGTAGGATACAATAGATGGAGTAGAATAGAATAGCTACAGTAGAATAGAATAGATAGCGTAGATTAAAATAGAGTACAATATAGAGAATAGATAGAATAGAATAGAAAGATTAGATAGAAAAATATATAATAGATAGATAGAGATAGATAGATAAGATAGATAGATAGATAGATAGATAGATGGATGGATGGATAGATAGATAAATAGACAGAAAGATGGTTAGAAGGAATAGGATAGTATAGATAGAATAGAATAAAATACATAGACTAGGATAGAATAGATGGAATAGGATAGAATAGATAGAATAGATAGAAGAGATAGAATAGGATAGAATAGAATAGATAGAATAGAATATAAGAATAGATAGAATAGAATAGACAGATTAGATAGAATAGTGTAAACATAATAGATAGAATAGAATAGACAGAATAGATAGAATAGAATAGACGGAATAGGTATAATAGAATAGACTGAATAGATAGAACAGAATATACAGAATAGATAGAATACATAGAATAGAAAATAGAACAGAATAAACAGAATAGAACAGTATAGAATATAATAGAACAGATAGAAAGAATAGATAGAATAGGATAGATAGAATAGCATAGAAGGAATATAATAGATAGAGTAGAATAGGATGGAAATGGATAGAATAGAATAGATAGAATAGATAGAATAAATAGAGATAGATATAGATGGATAGATAGACAGATTAGATAGATAGATAGATAGATAGATAGATAGATAGATAGATAGATAGATAGATAGATAGATAGATAGATAGATAGATAATAGATAGATAGATAGATAGATAGATGGACAAACAGATAGATAAATAGATAGATAGATAGATAGATAGATAGATAGATAGATAGATAATATAGAATAGATAGAATAGATAGATAGATAGATAGAAATAGATAGAAGATAGGATGAATGGAGAATGATATAATAGATAGAATAGGAAATAGATAGATAGATAGAATAGATAGATAGATAGATAGATAGAATAGATAGATAGATAGATAGATAGATAGAATAGATAGATAGAATAGAATAGATAGAATAGAATAGATAGATAGAATAGATAAGAAAAATTGATAGAATAGAATAGAACAGATAGATAAATAAATAGAATAGATAAATAGATAGATAGAATAGATAGATAGATAAATAGAATAGATAGATAGATAGAATAGATAAATAGATAATATAAGATAGATAGATAGAATAATAAATAGATAAATAGATAAATAGATAGAATAGACAGATTAGAATAGATAGATAGATAGATTAGATAGATTACAGGAATAAAGATAGAATGGATAGATAGAAGAGATAGAATAGATAGAATAGAATAGATAGAATAGATAGAAGATACACTAGAATGCATAGAATAGATTAGAATAGATGCAGCAGAATAGATAGAATTGAATAGAATAGATAGAATAGATAGAATAGAATAGATAGAATAGACAGACTAGATAGAATAGAATAGAAGAATAGATAGAATAGAAAAGATTGACTAGAAGAATAGAATAGAATAGATAGAAGAGAATAGATAGGAACAGAATAGAATAGAATTGATGGAGATTAGTATAGAAAGAAATAGATTAATAGAATGAAATAGATAGATAGAATAGATAGAATAGGATAAATGGAATAGGATCAGAATAGACAGAAGAATAGATAGATAGAACAGAATAGAAGAATAATAAAGAATAGAATAGAAGATAGAAGATAGAATAGAATAGATAGATAGAATAGAATAGAATATAAATAAAATAGAATAGATAGATAGATAGATAGAATAAATAGATAGAATAGATAGAATAGAAAGAATAGGATAGAATAGAAAATAGATAGAATAGATAGAAGAGGATAAAATAGATATATAATAATATAGAATAGAATAAATAGAATAGAAATAGAATAAATAGATTGGAATTTAGATAGATACAAAGAACAGAATAGAATATATAAATAGACAGATAGATTAGAGAATAGAATAGATAGATAAATAGATAGAATAGATAGAATAGGATAGAATAGAATAGAATAGATAAAATAGGATAGAATAGATAGATAGAATAGATAAATGATATAGAATAGGATAGAATAGATGAATAGAATAGAATAGAATAGGATAGAATAGATAGAATAGAATAGAAGAGAGAGAATAGATATAAATAGAATAGAATATACAAATAGAATAGAATAGAATGAATAGAATAGAATAATAGAATAGATGGAATAGAATAGAATAGAAATTAGATAGAAAGAATAGACAGAATAGATAGAATAGAAAAAACAGAATAGATATAGAATAGAATAGATAGAATAGAATGAATAGAATAGAATAAATAGAATAGATAGAATAGATAGTTAGAATAGATAGAATAGATAGAATAGATAGAATAGAAGAATTGAATAGAATAGATAGAATAGAATAAATAGAATAGAAAGAGATAGAATAGAATAGGATAGAATAGATGGAATAGGTAGAATAGATAGAATAGGAAAGATAGAATAGATAGATAAATAGATAGATTAGAGAAGACAGAATTGATAGAATAAATAGATATATAGAATAGATGGATAGATAGAATTTTAGATGAATAGACTAGAATAGAACAATAGAATAGAAGAATAGGATAGATAGAATAGATAAATAGAATGATAGATAGATAGATAGATAGATTAGATTAGAGAATAGAATAGATAGAATAGAACAGATAGATTGATAGATAGAATAGGATAGATAATAGATAGAATAGGATAAAAAGATAGAATAGGATAGATAGAATTGAATAGATTAGATAGAATAGAAGAATAGTTTCGCAGAATAGAAGCGATAAAATAGATAGAGATAGATAGATAGATAGAATAGATAGAAGATAGAAGATAGAATAGATAGATAGAATAATATAGAAGATAGAAGATGGAGATAGAAGATAGAAGAATAGATAGAATAGAATATAGATAGAATAGAATTAGAATAGAAGATAGATAGAATAGATAGATAGATAGAATAGATAGAAGAATAGAATAGAATAAATAGAATGAATAGATAGAAATATAGAATAGAAAGATTAGATAGATTGAATAGATAGAATAGAAGAGATAGAAAGATAAAGACAGAATAGATAAAATAGATAGAATATATAGAATAGAATAGATTGAATAGATAGAATAGGAGGATAGAATAGAAAATAGATAGATAGATAGATAGAAGATAGAAGATAATAGATAGATAGTATAGAATAGAATAGAAATAGAATACATAGATAGAATAGATAGATAGAAGAATAGAATAGATAGATAGAATAGACAGAATAAAGAATATAGAATAGATAGATAGAATAGAACAGATAGAATAGATAGATTAGTAGAATAGAATGGATAGATAGATAGATAGATAGATAGAATAGAATAGATACATAATAATAGAATAGAATAGACAGATAGATAGATAGATAGAAAGA
Organism: Periplaneta americana; assembly: GCA_025594305.2. Lineage (NCBI taxonomy): Eukaryota > Metazoa > Arthropoda > Insecta > Blattodea > Blattidae > Periplaneta > Periplaneta americana. The sequence goes on along the minus strand of JAJSOF020000039.1, from coordinate 13,730,606 downwards.
TAGGATTAGAAGAATAGATTAGGTAGATAGAAAGATTAGATAGACAGAGATAGAAAGAATGGATAAATGGATAAAATGGATAATAGATAGAAAGATAGAATAGATAGAAGAGAGATAGATAGACTAGAATAGAATAGATAGATAGAATAGAATAGATAGAATAGATAGAATAGATAGATAGAATAGAATAGATAAAATAGAATAGATAAAGAAAGAATAATTGAATAGAATAGAATAGATAGAATAGAATAGAATAGAATAGAATATATAGAATAGATAGAATAGGATATAGATTTATAAATAGAATAGAATAGAAAAATATAAATAGAATAGAATAAATAGATAGATAGAATAGATGGACAGATAGATAGAATATCCAGATAGAGATGGAATAGAATAGATTATTGAACGAATATTTTACGACGCTAGAAACAATAGATTATTTAGATAGATAGAATAGAAGAGATGAAATGAATAGAAAGAATATAGGACAATGAATAAAATAGATAGAAAGTTAAATTGAATTTGAATAGATAGAATAGAAAACCCCGGAAAAGACAGAATAGAAGAATAGAATAGTAGAATAGGGAATAGAAAACAGAACATGAATATAGAATAGATAGAATAGAACAGATAGAATAGAATAGAACAGAATTGAAAAATAGAATAGAATAGATAGATAGATAGAATAGAATAGACAGAATAAATAGAATAGAATAGATAGATAGAATAGATAGAAAGAAGATAGAATAGAATAGATAGAATAGAAAAGATAGAATAGAATAGAATAGAATAGATTAGATAGATAAAATAATTGAATAGATTAGATAGATTAGATATTTTAGATAGATCGATTAGATAGAATAGATAGATCGAATAGATAGATAGATAGATAGATAGATAGATAGATAGATAGATAGATAGATAGATAGATAGATAGATAGATAGATAGATAGATAGAATAGGATTGAATAGATAAAATAGGATAGAATAGAAAAATAGAATATGATTGAATAGATAGAATAGAAGAGATAGAAGAGGATAGAATAGGACAGAATAGATAAAATAGATAGAATAGACAGAATAGATAGAATAGAATAGACAGAATAAATAGAATAGAATAGACACAAGAGTAAGTATAGACAGAATAGATTAGAACAGATAGAATAGAACAGAACAGATAGAATAGAATAGAACAGATAGAATGGAATAGAACAAGTAGAATAGATGGAAAGGAATAGAATAGATAGAATAGAAACGCTACAATAGAATAGGATAGAATAGATAGATAGAATAAAATAGTTAGATTAGGATAGATTAGATATTTTAGGTAGATCGATTAGATAGATAGATAGATAGATAGATAGATAGATAGATAGATAGATAGATAGATAGATAGATAGATAGATAGATAGATAGATAGATAGATAGATAGATAGATAGATAGATAGATAGATAGATAGATAGACAGACGAGACAGATAGACCGAGGAATGGATGAATAGATAGATAGAATAGAATAGAATGGAATAGATTAGAATAGAATAGATGGAATAGAATAGATGGAATATAATAGATAGATGGATGTATAGAATAGAATAGATAGATTAGAACAGCATAGATAGAAGAGAATAGTACAGATGGAGTAGAATAGAATAGATGGAGTAGATTAAACAAATGGAGTAGTATAGAATATACGGAGTGAAATAGAATAGATAGACTAGAATAGAAATAGAATTAGATACAGACAATATAATGGAATAGGTAGACAGAATGAGAATAGACAGGTAGATAAATAGATAGACAGATAAATATACAGGTAGATAGATAGAATAGCATAGAATAAATAAAAGAAAATAGAATAGATAGAATAGGATAGAATAGATAGAATAGGATAGAGAAGACAGTTTAGGATGGAATAGATAGATTAGGTAGATTAGACAGCTAGATAGATAGATAGATAGATAGATAGATAGATAGATAGATAGATAGATAGATAGATACATAGATAGATAGAGAGATAGAATAGAAGGAAGAGAATAGAAGATTAGATAGTATATTGTAGATAGAATTAAATAGATTAGAATAGAATATATAGAATAGATTAGAATAGATAGAAGAGAATAAATAGTATGGAATAGATAGAATAGAATAGATAGAAAGGATAGAATAGGATCTAATATATAGAATAGAAAGGTTAGACAGATTAGATAGACAGATACATAGATACAATAGGTTAGAATAGGTAAAATAGGATAAAATAGATAGAATAAGATTGCATAGATAGTATAGTTAGAATAGGATAGAATAGATAGAATAGGGTAGAATAGATAGAATTGAATAGACAGAATAAAATAGACAGAATATTATAGACAAAATAGACTAGAATAGACAGAATAGAAAAGACAGAATAGATAGAATTGAATAGACAGACTAGATAGAATAGAATAGGACAGATGAAATAGGATAGAACAGAAAGAATAGAAAAGATAGAATAGAATAGATAGAACAGAAAAGAATAGATAGAATAGAATAGAAATGACATTATAGAATAGAATTAGAATAGAATAGATAGAATAGAAAAAGGATAGAATAGATGGAATAGGATAGAATAGAAAGAATTGGATAGAATAGATAGAATAAAATAGATTAGGATAGATTAGAAAGATTAGGTAGATAGATTAGATAGTTTAGATAGATAGATTGATAGATAGACAGATAGAATAGGATAGATAGAATAGAAGAGATTAGAATAGATAGAAGAGACTAGAATAGATGGAGTAGAAAAGAATGGATTAAGTAGAATAGAATAGATGAAGTAGAATTTAATAGGAGTAGACTGGAATAGATATAGTAGGGTTGAATAGAATAGATGGAATAGAAATTAATAGGAGTAGAATGGAATAGATATATTAGGGTAGAATAGAATAGAGTAGGATAGAACAGGTTAGAATAAGACAGCACAGATAGAGTATGGTAGAATAGAATAGAATTGATATATAGATAGATAGATGGCTAAATAGAAAGATACAATAGGACAGAATAGAGCAGATTAGAATAGATAGATTAGGATAGAATAGAAAGAATAGATTATATATAATAGAGTACAATTTATAGAATAGAATACATAGAAAAGAATAGAATAGAATTGATAGAATAGAATAAAGTAGACAGAATAGATAGAATGGAATAGATAGAATATAATAGATAGAATAGTATAGATAGAATATAATAAATAGAATAGAATAGATACAATAGAATAGAATTGATAGAATAGAATAGAATGGATAAAATATAATAGATCAATGAATTAGAATAGATAGAATAGAATGGAATAAATAGAATAGGATAGATACAATAGAATAGAATAGATATACTGAATTAGAATATATATATAGTTAGAATTGGATAGAATAGATAAAATAAAATAGAATAGATAGAACAGCATAGAATATATAGAATAGGATGGAATAGATAGAATAGTATAGAATAGATAGAATAGAATAGACTGAATAGATAGAATAGAATAGACAGAATAGATAGAACAGAATAGACAGAATAGATAGAATAGAATAGACAGAATGGAACAAAATAGTCAACAGAACAGAATAGATAGAATACAATAGAATAGAATGGACAAGATACAATAGAGTAAAACAGATAGAACAGAATAGAACAGACAGAATTGAATACATAGAATAGAATAGATAAAATAGAATAGAATTACAATAGAATGGATAGATTGGAATGATATAGATGGAATAGGATAGAATAGATTGAATAGGATAGAATAGATATATTCGAATAGATTAGAAAGTTTAGGTAGATTAGATAGATAGATAGATAGATAGATAGATAGATAGATAGATAGATAGATAGATAGATAGATAGATAGATAGATAGATAGATAGATAGATAGATAGATAGATAGATAGATAGATAGATAGATAGATAGATAGATAGATAGATAGATAGATAGATAGATAGATAGAGTAGAAGAGATTAGAATAGATAGAAGAGAATAGAATATGTGGAGTAGAAAAGAATGTATGGAGTAGAATAGAAAAGATGGAGTAGTATAGAATAGACAGAGTAGAATAGAATAGAGTAGGTTAGAATAGAATAGTATGATAGCATAGCTAGAGTAGGATAGAATAGAAAAGGTAGACAGAATTGGATAGAATAGATAGAGTTGGATAGAATAGATAGAGTTGGATAGAATAGATACATAAATAGAATAGATAGAATAGATAGAATAGGATAGAATAGATACAATAGAATATATAGAATAGAGTAGAATATATACACTAGAATACATAGAATAGAATAGATTAGATTCAGCAGAATAGAATAGAATGGATAGAATAGAAGAGATAGAATAGAATAAATAGAATAGAATAGCTAGAATATGATAGAATAGATAGAATAGGATAGAATAGATAGAATAGAATGGAAAGATTAGATAGATAAGACAGATAGATAGATAGATAGATAGATAGATAGATAGATAGATAGATAGATAGATAGATAGATAGATAGATAGATAGATAGATAGATAGATAGATAGATAGATAGATAGATAGATAGATAGATAGATAGATAGATAGATAATAGATAGATAGATAGATAGATAGATAGATAGATAGATAGATAGATAGATAGATAGATAGATAGATAGATAGATAGATAGATAGATAGATAGATAGATAGATAGATAGATAGATAGATAGATAGATAGATAGATAGATAGATCTCATTCAGCGATTTACGGCCATAGACAACGTCAGAGTAGAAATATATAATACATGGCCACTACAATATGAATATATGAAAAAATAAAATAAAAAATAAATGTACAATCACCATATGATCACAAAAATAGGCTAAATGTTTTAAAAGAAATAGTATAAAATCAGGTTAAAATGTACAGATTTATCAAATACACGAGTTTAAAACAAATAGTATCTAAAACGTAATATTGCTAAAATCATTGACACTGTAGAGTGGATTTGCCATCAATGTCGTTCTCACCATCATTCGGAAAGTATAATATGACGTGTTTCTTATATGCAATGGTAAAGAGTTATAAAGTTTATAAGATATGGAAATAAAACTATTGCTTGTAGTACTACATTTGTACTTGGTGAAGTATATGTCAAGTCTGGAACGGGTAGAATAATTATGAATGGATGAACAAGTAGGAAGATTATACACATTACGCTTAACATACAGAAGGCAATCGAGATTAAACATTGACGGCAACGTAAGTATTCCTAATTGTACAAAAAGTGGTTTACAATGATTTGTAGAAGAGACACCACAAATAATTCTCACTGCTCTCTTTTGAAGGATAAACAACTTAGAAACCGAAGTATGGTTACCCCACAAAAATGTCCCGTAACTTGAGTGACTGTAAATATGGGCATAATAAACTGTAAGTAAAGAATTATAACATAATGTTTGTCTGAGGATTCGTAACATGAAAATTCCTTTATTAATTTTATTAACAAGATATTCTATGTGAGTACTCCAGCCCAGATCGGCTTCGAGGTGAATGCCTAGGAATTTAACTGAGGAAGACAAGTCAGTAATATTTCTGTTAAAAGGAAATTTAATATCTACAGTCTTATTAGAGTTGATGCTAAGTTGATTGACATCACACCAGTCTTTTATCCTGAATAATGTGTTGTCAAGCTGTCTTTTCATCAAAACATTATCCTGAGAAATTCCAAGTGCCAAATCATCAGCAAACATGAAAGTGTCAAGGCAGTCATCCTCAATGCTGGCTGGGAGATCGTTAATATATATAATGAAGAGCACGGGACCAAGAACGGAACCCTGTGGGACACCAAACTTGGCAGGTTTAAATTGAGACATTGCACCATTACAGTAAACAGATTGGTGTCTGCCTGTTAAATAATAATTTAAAAACATAGCGCTAGAATTATTAAAACCATAAAATTTCAGTTTTTTTATGAGTATATCGTGAGAAATGGTATCAAAAGCTTTGGTAAAATCGTAAAAACGGCCTAACATTAACCTGGAGTTTTCTAAAACACTAAAGCACTTCTCCACAAACTTAACTATGGCTTCAATTGTATTGTGGGAGGATCAAAACCATACTGATTAACAAATAGACGATTGTATTCAAAGTAATCTGTAATTTGATTATGTAAGAAGATTTCAAATACCTTTGAAAATGTAGGTATTATACTAATTGGCCTATAATTTGAATAATCTGATTACCTTTTTTATGGATCGGAATAACGTTGGAATATTTAAAGATGTCTGGAAAGGTGCATTTACTTATTTTACTGTAATTTATTTCACTTTCAATTACTTTATTTTTATTTACTTCATTTTAGATTCATTTATTTTTTTAATTTAATTTATATTAATTTTCATTAAGTTATTTTATGTTATATTAATTTAATTGATTTTATTTTAATTTATGTTAATATATTTCAAGGCTTATTGGAGATTTATCCTTCGAAGGGGTGAAAAAATTCAAATATCTTGGAGCAACAGTAACAAATATAAATGACACTCGGGAGGAAATTAAACACAGAATAAATATGGGAAATGCCTGTTATTATTCGGTTGAGAAGCTTTATCATCCAGTCTGGTGTCAAAAAATCTGAAAGTTAGAATTTATAAAACAGTTATATTACCGGTTGTTCTTCATGGTTGTGAAACTTGGACTCTCACTCTGAGAGAGGAACATAGGTTAAGGGTGTTTGAGAATAAGGTGCTTAGGAAAATATTTGGGGCTAAGAGGGATGAAGTTACAGGAGAATGGAGAAAGTTACACAACGCAGAACTGCACGCATTGTATTCTTCACCTGACATAATTACGAACATTAAATCCAAACGTTTGAGATGGGCAGGGCATGTAGCACGTATGGGTGAATCCAGAAATGCATATAGAGTGTTAGTTGGGAGACCGGAGGAAAAGACCTTTAGGAGGCCGAGACGTAGATGGGAGGATAATATTAAAATGGATTTGAGGGAGGTGGGATATGATGATAGAGACTGGATTAATCTTGCACAGGATAGGGACCGATGGCGGGCTTATGTGAGGGCGGCAATGAACCTTCGGGTTCATTAAAAGCCATTAGTAAGTTAGTAAGTAAGTAAGTAATATATTTGAATTCATTTTAATTTATTTACTTTTATTTCAATTTATTTTGTTTTAATTTATTTTATTTTAAATCATTCTATTTTAATTTTTTAATATTTCAGTTCATATTATTTTAATTCATGTTATTTTACTTTAATTTAACATATTTAATTCTAACTTATTCTATTTATCGTTAATTTATATGGAAAGAACAAAAAATGTACGGTATTGCCTCGATTAAATTACAGAATAAGTTACAGGATTTTTGTTGGTAATGGGCCATAAGGAACAATTCATCAAAAGGAATCTGTGCTCAGAAACCATTATAACGTTTAATAAACCTATCCGTGCATCCTGCACAAGGACAATCTCCTGGCATATCTGTTTGTTGGGTTGCTTGCCGTTTAGGCGCTAGGCGGCGACAATTCACATACGTTTATATTACCTACGGGGATACTTTAATTATCAAGGTAGTCTTGATCCACGACGATGCAGTTCAGTTTACGTTTGTTGTTGTTAGTGTGGCAATCAGAACTTGCTGACATACACTTTGTATACGCAGCACCGGGAATATTTTTGAAACTTCTGCTTGCCTGCGATAGTCACACCTAGGATCTTTCAGAAGATGCAACCGTCAATGCTACTGCGTTGTACTCTTCGTGTCGAGATCAGGGAGCGCAATATTGAACAGTCCTATAATGCTAGAAATTTAAAATATTCTTATAAAATTAATTTATTAATTTATAATTTTGTTATTTTAAATTAGGTTATTTAAATTTACATTATTTTCTTATTTTTCCCTTTAATTTAATTTATTTTATTTACATTTATCTTAATTCAATTTATTTTATTTTAATTTATTCCAATTTATTTTGTTTTTATTTCCTTTTATATCAATTTATTTTCATTTATTTTATCTTAATTTACCTTATTTCATTTTAATTTACTTTAATACATTTTGATGTTTAATATATTTTGATTCCCATTATTTCATTCAATTTTTTTATATAATTTATATTATTTTTCTATTTTAATGTAATTTATTATAATTGAATTTATTCTAAATTTATTTCAATTTAACTCATTTTAATTTGATTTCACTTTAATTCGATTCATCCTATTCTATTTTAATTTATTTTAATTAATGTTATTTCAATTTCTTTTAGTTACATTAGTCTATTTTATTATATGTTATTTTAACATAGTTTGATTTAATTTCATTTAAATTTTTTTAGTTTAATTTAATATGATTTATTTTATTTTAGTTAAAATATTTTAAATTAATTTATTTCAAATTAATATATTTCGTTTTAATTTAAACTAATAAATTATTTTAATTTAATTGATTTCAATTTAATTTATTTAAAAGTAATAAATTTTAATTCAATTTCTTAAATTTATTTTAGTTTATTTTGTTTTATTTTATTTCAATTTAGTTTAATCTATTTTAATTCTATTTACTTATTTTAATTTAATTTATTTCACTTTGAATTATTTTATTTTTATTTACTTCATTTTAATTTGATTTATTTCTTTAATGTATGTTAATTCAATTATAATTACGTTGTATTAATTTAATTGATTTTATGTTCAGTTATTTGAATTTAATTTATTTCAATTTACACTACTTTTTCTTAATTTACATTATTTCATTTTAATTTATTTTATTTTCATTAATTTTATTCCAATTCAATTTTTTCAATTTATTTTATTTTACTTGATTTTAATTTATATTAATATATTTCATTTCATATTATTTTGATGTAAGTTTATTTATCTTAAGTTATTTTAAATTTAATCTGTTTTAATTTATTATATTTTGTTTTAATTTATTTCGTTTCTTTTTAATTTAATTTCTTTTGATTTATTTTATCTTATTTAATAAAATTTATTATATTTTAATTTAATTTATAATATATTCATTTAACTTAATTTTATTGAATTTCTTAAATTTAATTTAGTTTATTTTGTTTTATTTTAATTTTGTTCAATTTATTTTAATTGTATTTACTTATCTTACTTTAATTTATTTCACTTTAAATTAATTAATTTTTATTTACTTGTTTTTAATTACATTTATTTTAATTTAATTTATCTGAATGTAGTATATTTTAATATACATTAGTTTCTTAATTCATATTATTTCATTTGAGTTTAATTTATTTTCATCAATTATATTTCAATTTATCTTATTTTAAATTACTTTATTTCAATTTATTTGATTTTAATTTACATGAATTTATTTTATTACATTTTGTTTTAATGTAACTTTATTTATTTTAATTTATTTTAAATTTAATTTATTTCATTTTGTTTTAATTTTTTTCATTTCATTTTAATTTAATTTACGTTTATTTATTTTATCTTATTTACTAAAATTTATTATATTTTAATTTAATTGATTTTGTTTTATATTAGTGCATTTTATTTTAATACATTTTATATCATTTTTTTTTAATTTATTTTAGTTTATTTTCTTTTATGTTATTTTAATTCAGTTTAATTTATTTTAATTGTATTTACTTACTTTAAGTTAATTTATTTCACTTTAAATTATTTTATTTTTATTTACTTCATTTTAATTTAATTCATTTTTTAGTTTTAATTTATTTTATTTTAATTTATTTGAATTTAATTTACTTTAACTTACACTACTTTTTCTTAATTTATATTATTTCATTTTAATTTAATTTTTCAATTTTTAATTTATTTCAATTTATTTTATTTTAATATATTTAATTTTGACTTATTTGATTTCTTTTTATATTACTTTGTTATTTAGTTTATTTTGTTTTATTCTCTATTAATTTAATTTAGTTTAATTTAATTTAACTTCAAATAACCTGTTTTTAATTTTGTTAATTTTAACTTATATAATTTAAATTTATATTATTTTATTACATTTCCCTTTATTTTAAATCAATTTATTTCATTTAAATTAATCTTAATTTAATTTATTTTTATTTATTCTAAATTACTTTATTTTGATTCATTTTCTATCATTTCTATTTGTTTTAATTTGTTGCATTTTAATTTACTTCAATACATTTTGATGTTTAATGTATTTTAATTTCTATTATTTCATTCAAATTTTTGTATTTATTTTATATTTTTATTACATTTTATTTAAGTAAATTAATTTTAATTTAATGTAATTAGTGTGATCATTTATTTGAATTTAATTAGTTTATCTTATTATATTTCATTTTAATTTGTTTTAATTTAATTTATTTGAGATTATTTTACTGGAATTTAATTTAACTTGGTTTATTTATTTTATTTTAACTTAATTCATTTTAGTCAATTTATTTATTTGAATTCAACTGATTTTAATTTATATTAATTTATTTTATTTTAATGCAGTTTATTTTATTTTACTTTAATATATTTAATTTGTTTTATTTTAGTTTAATTTAATTTAATTCAAGTGCTTAATTTAATTTATCTAAAAATATTTTATATGAAATATTTTAAATGTAATTAATTTTAATTTCATTTCATTTAATTTACTTTATTTTAGTTTATTTTAATTCAATTTATTTCAATTTATTCTATTTAATTTTAATTTGTTTTTAATTTAATTCAATTAAAACAACTTTTCAACTTTGCGATGCAGAGAATACAGACCTCCTGGTAAAATAATATAGAGCCAGCTATAACTTACCTTTGCAGGGATGGCTGCTTGAACTGACGCAATGAGGATACGCTTCTCAAGCCAAGTAGTGCTGTAAAATTGGTACTTAATCTACTTCACCTGAATGCTGCCCCTAGTCTGTATCTCTATTCAGGCTATCTATTCTATAATATTTATTCTATTCTGTCGAAATATGGTCAAAAAAGAACCGTTTGGATGAGATATTACTTTTTCTAAAAGGAGAACGTAGGGGCTGAGTGCTCACATTAGAAGGTATGCTGTTGTCACAATACCAATTTCAGAGTCCTTGTTTCTTCAACTATATTAATTTTAGAATCAAAGTTTATTGATTATAAGTGAAGCTATTTTAAAATAAAAGCTTATCAATTCTATCATGATAGCATCTTACTACTTTACTTCCATTAAAATAATTTATTATGCTGCACAGGAATCGTCTAAAAATTATCTTTTCTACATGATGTAAATTACGTGTAACTTACTTAAAATAGGCCTATGTATCTTTTAATTTATGCGGCCAATTCTTCAACAAAAATACTCCTACCTGACATTGGAGGTGGGTAAAAATAAAAGGATATGAAATAATATTGACTTATTATATTTCATATGTCTTTATTGGTATAGAGCAGTGATGTCAAAGCAAGCGCATTTTTCTGACCTTGACGTCGTGCGCAGGCAGCTAGCGCTAAGTATGGAAATAGGAAGGGTTGTGAATATGAATAAGCAACCTGTTGCATTAAGAAAACAGTGGTGCACAAACTTCAAACGGAACGTGAAATTTTATGTCGTTATTTTTATATGGCTTCTTTTTGTTTGATATTATCTATATTGTATGTAAAACAAAAGTACTAACACTGATTTCTTAATATTGCACTTGTGTTTTAAATCTTAATAACATAATAGAGAGTTAAGAAGGAATATTCACTTAAATTCCATAGTAGTATAATATTATACTGTATTAAGTGGATGAAACACATCATTCATAAACAAAGTGATATTCCGAAGAAAGAGATTGAGTATGACATGATAAGTTGGAATTTATATTGATGGTATCTTTAGCCTTACAAAAGTAATCAATAAACCAATCAAAACAATATTACAGTACAAAGCAAAGTTACCTAGGTACTGTATATGCTTTAAGTGTAACTAATATTACATAACAAAACTCTTATCGCATTATGCTTTTAAGGTGATATTTGTGAGCAACTTCCTATCATCAGAATATTAAATTATTTTCACGAAATCTGCTGAAGCTATAGAGCTGACATTTTTACAACACATGGGCACGTATCTTTTGCTTATGATGTAACAGTAGTTGCTTTGTTAATTCATTTCCTTACAAACAATTTCCATGCGAATATTTTCAAAATTTTCAATACACTATCTTCAGTAATACGTATATACGGTATATTAGATTTACGAAAACATTCTGTAAGGCTACTAAATAAATAGGCCTATACCTGAAAATTTCACTTTTCTATACGGAAAGTTGAGAAAATATTTCTTTTGAATAAAAAAATCAAACTTGTGAAAAATGATCATTAAAATTAAAACCCACATTCTTATAATGCACTTATACTTCTCAGGCAAATCTAAAAATTAACATGGATACAGTTTTAATAAGTTCTCTTCCCTTTATCTGTGCTGGCCATCCCTGAACATAGCTCGACCAAGCGGCATATACTACCTCTTTCTTCTGTCTCTTTCCTTTCCGCTGTAAAGCGCTCAGGCTCTCCTGGGCTCTAAAGCGCGCGCTTGCTCCTCTGGGCATCAATTGATATGGTCCTCATTAAGACCACGAAGTATTTTGTAGTGAAAGGGAAGGAGGGAAGAAAGTTTTTTGACACAATCTCCTATTCGAATAGGCAATGAATAACATACTAGTCCAGTCACATAACACAGTAACTACTTAAAACTCCTACAACAGTATAGAAAACGACAATTAATACACATCTTACTCTGTATAACACGATACAGTCTTATCGACACAGGATGAGTTTCTCAAGCCTCAACCAACCCATACACTACTGCAGAAATTTGTGTAGCTTAATGAAAGTATGCTACTTTGTATTGTATATATTTTTATAGTTTTGGCCGATGAATTGTATATACTTTAAATTGAATAGTAATCTATATAGCTCTACTGATAAATTGTTTGTGTTTGTAATTTGAAGTAGTTTGCATGATATGTATTATCGATTTCTGTATATCACAACTGGCTGAATTGTTTATGCCTTAAATTTAATTAAATTGTTTTGTATTATACATATAGCTCAACTTATGAATGATCGTTTGCGTTTGTAAATTTAATAATCTGATTGGCTATGTATTGTATACTCTTAGTAGAGCCATCGATGTAGCTCAGTCGGCAGACTCGCTGGACTGCTGATCCGGAGCTGCGTTCGGGCTTATATCCCCGGTTGGATCCCCTTTGGACTTTGGTTTCTTCGGGAGGTTTTCCCCAGCCGTGGGACTGAAGCCGGATGGTCTATGGCGAGTCCTTGGCATCAACCCCTTTGATTTGATTACCTGGCTGGGTTCTTCCGAGGTTTCCCCCACCGAAAAGGCAAATGCCGGGTAATATTTTGGCGAATCCTCGGACCTCATCTCATCTCACTACATCTCGCCAAAAAAAAAAAATTGTACAAAATTGTAAAAATTGTAGAAAATTACTAAATTGTAAAACTATAAAAATTTGTAAAAATTGTAATTGTAATATTCTAAAATGTTGACATGTTCCACATCTTAAAGCTTCATTGCTCATGTAAGATCTATGGAATAAAATAAATGAATGAATGAATGAATGAATGAATACCTTCCACATTTACATCGCATCAAATTGTATGAAAAGGAAAATACTAAAGAAAAACCACATCTGTCTTAAATGTTCTCACTGGTTCACAGTCAATGCTCAGCTTAAGAGCATCAGCCAATTGTCTACTCCGATGGCAGGTAGAATAGGCAATACCGTCATTTCCCACAGCTATGGACAATTCAAATGTTGTACTCCATAACGTGGTACCTCGTTAATATTTTCGATGTGCTATAGTTCTCTGCAGTACGTGTAGTTAGAAGAAAGCCGATGAGTGCGTTTAATACAGCTCGTCGAACTCTATCTTCAGTATAAAGGACAACTCTCTATCCCCGCGCGTTTGGACGGGAGAGGCCGGCAAAATTTCAAAAATGGTCATTTTTAGACCTTCCAATTTTTCCACACAAGGAGAACGAAGCGGCTCAGAGGCCCGCCCTTTTAACTGTACCATCCCCGCATGTTCCCTAGTAATCACCGCTAAAATCCACCAAATCCGTCACACTTTTTTCTAGCCTTAATTTTTGGGTACCTAAAATATTTGAGTCTCTAATTCCGGAAATAATGTTCATACCGAGGAACGGGTGCGGCCCTGTCTTCCCCCATGACTTACTTCTTACACGATAGCATCAAAATGGCAATCGCGAACACTTTCTGATTTTCGAGAAAAAAAAGGGGGAAGGGTTCAAACCCCCATTCCGCCGACATTCTAGCCGCCATAACTCTGCAGTACGTGTAGTTAGAAGAAAGCCGATGAGTGCGTTTAATACAGCTCGTCGAACTCTATCTTCAGTATAAAGGACAACTCTATCCCCGTGCGTTTGGACGGGAGAGGCCGGCAAAATTTCAAAAAATGGTCATTTTGACCTTCCAAAACAGACTTTTTCCACACAAGGAGAACGAAGAGACTAAGAGGCACGCCGTTTTAACTGTAGCATCCCCGCATGTTCCCTAGTAATCACCGCTAAAATCCACCAAATCCGTCACACTTTTTTCTAGCCTTAATTTTTGGGTACCTAAAATATTTGAGTCTCTAATTCCGGAAATAATGGTCATACCGAGGAACGGGGTGCGGCCCTGTCTTCCCCCTTGACTTACTTCTTACACGATAGCATCAAAATGGCAATCGCGAACACTTTCTGATTTTCGAGAAAAAAGGGAAGGGTTTAAACCCCCTTCCGCCGACATTCTAGCCGCCATAACTCTGCAGTACGTGTAGTTAGAAGAAAGCCGATGAGTGCGTTTAATACAGCTCGTCGAACTCTATCTTCAGTATAAAGGACAACTCTATCCCCGTGCGTTTGGACGGGAGAGGCCGGCAAAATTTCAAAAAATGGTCATTTTGACCTTCCAAAACAGAAATTTTCCACACAAGGAGAACGAAGCGGCTCAGAGGCCCGCCCTTTTAACTGTAGCATCCCCGCATGTTCCCTAGTAATCACCGCTAAAATATCAGGCAAATCCGTCACACTTTTTCCAGCCCTAATTTTTGGGTACCTAAAATATTTGAGTCTCTAATTCCGGAAATAATGGCGATACCGAGGAACGGGGTGCGGCCCTGTCTTCCCCTTGACTTACTTCTTACACGATAGCATCAAAATGGCAATCGCGAACAAACTGATTTTCGAGAAAAAAGGGGAAGGGTTCAAACCCCCATTCCGCCGACATTCTAGCCGCCATAGCTCTGCAGTACGTGTAGTGAGAAGAGCCGATGAGTGCGTTTAATAGAGCTCGTCGAACTCTATCTTCAGTATAAAGGACAACTCTCTATCCCCGTGCGTTTGGACGGGAGAGGCCGGCAAAATTTCAAAAATGGTCATTTTGACCTTCCAAAACAGAAATTTTTCCCACACAAGGAGAACGAAGCGGCTCAGAGGCCCGCCCTTTTAACTGTAGCATCCCCGCATGTTCCCTAGTAATCACCGCTAAAATCCACAAATCCGTCACACTTTTTCCAGCCCTTAATTTTTGGGTACCTAAAATATTTGAGTCTCTAATTCCGGAAATAATGGTCATACCGAGGAACGGGACGGGCGGCCCTGTCTTCCCCTTGACTTACTTCTTACACGATAGCATCAAAATGGCAATCGCGAACACTTTCTGATTTTCGAGAAAAAAAGGGGAAGGGTTCAAACCCCCATTCCGCCGACATTCTAGCCGCCATAACTCTGCAGTACGTGTAGTTAGAAGAAAGCCGATGAGTGCGTTTAATACAGCTCGTCGAACTCTATCTTCAGTATAAAGGACAACTCTCTATCCCCGTGCGTTTGGACGGGAGAGGCCGGCAAATTTCAAAAATGGTCATTTTGACCCTTCCAAAACAGACTTTTTCCACACAAGGAGAACGACGCGGCTCAGAGGCCCGCCCTTTTAACTGTAGCATCCCCGCATGTTCCCTAGTAATCACCGCTAAAATCCACAAATCCGTCACACACTTTTTCTAGCCCTTAATTTTTGGGTACCTAAAATATTTGAGTCTCTAATTCCGGAAATAATGGCATACGAGGAACGGGGGCGGCCCTGTCTTCCCCCTTGACTTACTTCTTACACGATAGCATCAAAATGGCAATCGCGAACACTTTCTGATTTTCGAGAAAAAAGGGAAGGGTTCAAACCCCCTTCCGCCGACATTCTAGCCGCCATAGCTCTGCAGTACGTGTAGTTAGAAGAAAGCCGATGAGTGCGTTGAATACAGCTCGTCGAACTCTATCTTCAGTATAAAGGACAACTCTCTATCCCCGTGCGTTTGGACGGGAGAGGCCGGCAAAATTTCAAAAATGGTCATTTTGACCTTCCAAACAGAAATTTTCCACACAAGGAGAACGACGCGGCTCAGAGGCCCGCCTTTTAACTGTAGCATCCCCGCATGTTCCCTAATAATCACCGCTAAAATCCAGGCAAATCCGTCACACTTTTTCCAGCCCTAATTTTTGGGTACTATTTTTGGGTACCTAAAATATTGAGTCTCTAATTCCGGAAATAATGGTCATACCGAGGAACGGGTGCGGGTCCTGTCTTCCCCCTTGACTTACTTCTTACACGATAGCATCAAAATGGCAATCGCGAACACAAACTGATTTTCGAGAAAAAAGGGGAAGGGTTTAAACCCCCATTCCGCCGACATTCTAGCCGCCATAACTCTGCAGTACGTGCAGTGAAGACAGAGCCGATGAGTGCGTTGAATACAGCTCGTCGAACTCTATCTTCAGTATAAAGGACAACTCTCTATCCCCGTGCGTTTGGACGGGAGAGGCCGGCAAAATTTCAAAAAATGGTCATTTTGACCTTCCAAAACAGAAATTTTCCACACAAGGAGAACGACGCGGCTCAGAGGCCCGCCGTTTTAACTGTAGCATCCCCGCATGTTCCCTAATAATCACCGCTAAAATCCAGGCAAATCCGTCACACTTTTTCCAGCCCTAATTTTTGGGTACCTAAAATATTTGAGTCTCTAATTCCGGAAATAATGGTCATACGAGGAACGGGACGCGGTCCTGTCTTCCCCCTTGACTTACTTCTTACACGATAGCATCAAAATGGCAATCGCGAACACAAACTGATTTTCGAGAAAAAAAAGGGAAGGGTTCAAACCCCCTTCCGCCGACATTCTAGCCGCCATAACTCTGCAGTACGTGTAGTTAGAAGAAAGCCGATGAGTGCGTTGAATACAGCTCGTCGAACTCTATCTTCAGTATAAAGGACAACTCTCTATCCCCGCGTTTGGACGGGAGAGGCCGGCAAAATTTCAAAAAAAATGGTCATTTTGACCTTCCAAAACAGAAATTTTTCCACACAAGGAGAACGACGCGGCGCAGAGGCCGCCCTTTTAACTGTAGCATCCCCGCATGTTCCCTAATAATCACCGCTAAAATCCAGCAAATCCGTCACACTTTTTCTAGCCCTAATTTTTGGGTACCTAAAATATTTGAGTCTCTAATTCCGGAAATAATGGCATACCGAGGAACGGGACGTGCGGCCCTGTCTTCCCCCTTGACTTACTTCTTACACGATAGCATCAAAATGGCAATCGCGAACACAAACTGATTTTCGAGAAAAAAGGGGGGTTTAAACCCCCTTCCGCCGACATTCTAGCCGCCATAGCTCCGCAGTACGTGCACTAGGACAGAAAGCCGATGAGTGCGTTGAATACAGCTCCTCGAACTCTATCTTCAGTATAAAGGACAACTCTATCCCCGTGCGTTTGGACGGGAGAGGCCGGCAAAATTTCAAAAAATGGTCATTTTGACCTTCCAAAACAGAAATTTTTCCACACAAGGAGAACGACGCGGCGCAGAGGCCCGTCCTTTTAACTGTAGCATCCCCGCATGTTCAGTAATAATCACCGCTAAATCCAGCAAATCCGTCACACTTTTTTCCAGCCCTAATTTTTCGGGTACCTAAAATATTTGAGCCTAATTCCGGAAATAATGGCGATAGCGAGGAACGGGACGCGGCCTGTCTTCCCCCTTGACTTACTTCTTACACGATAGCATCAAAATGGCAATCGCGAACACTTTCTGATTTTCGAGAAAAAAGGGGAAGGGTTTAAACCCCCTTTCCGCCGACATTCTAGCCGCCGTAGCTCCGCCGTACGTGCACTGAGAAGAGCCGATGAGTGCGTTGAATACAGCTCGTCGAACTCTATCTTCAGTATAAAGGACAACTCTCTATCCCCGTGCGTTTGGACGGGAGAGGCCGGCAAAGTTTCAAAAATGGTCATTTTGACCTTCCAAAACAGAAATTTTTCCACACAAGGAGAACGACGCGGCGCAGAGGCCCGTCCTTTTAACTGTAGCATCCCCGCATGTTCCCTAGTAATAATCACCGCTAAAATCCACAAATCCGTCACACTTTTTCCAGCCCTAATTTTTCGGGTACCTAAAATATTTGAGTCTCTAATTCCGGAAATAATGGCGATACCGAGGAACGGGACGGGGTCCTGTCTTCCCCCTTGACTTACTTCTTACACGATAGCATCAAAATGGCAATCGCGAACACAAACTGATTTTCGAGAAAAAAAGGGGAAGGGTTCAAACCACCCATTCCGCCGACATTCTAGCCGCCATAGCTCCGCAGTACGTGTAGTGAGAAGAAGAGCCGATGAGTGCGTTGAATACAGCTCGTCGAACTCTATCTTCAGTGTAAAGGACAACTCTCTATCCCCGTGCGTTTGGACGGGAGAGGCCGGCAAAGTTTCAAAAAATGGTCATTTTGACCTTCCAAAACAGAAATTTTCCACACAAGGAGAACGACGCGGCTCAGAGGCCCGCCTTTTAACTGTAGCATCCCCGCATGTTCCCTAATAATCACCGCTAAAATCCAGCAAATCCGTCACACTTTTTCCAGCCCTAATTTTTGGGTACCTAAAATATTTGAGTCTCTAATTCCGGAAATAATGGCGATACCGAGGAACGGGACGCGGTCCTGTCTTCCCCCTTGACTTACTTCTTACACGATAGCATCAAAATGGCAATCGCGAACACTTTCTGATTTTCGAGAAAAAAGGGGAAGGGTTTAAACCCCCATTCCGCCGACATTCTAGCCGCCATAGCTCTGCAGTACGTGTAGTTAGAAGAAAGCCGATGAGTGCGTTGAATACAGCTCCTCGAACTCTATCTTCAGTGTAAAGGACAACTCTCTATCCCCGTGCGTTTGGACGGGAGAGGCCGGCAAAATTCAAAAAATGGTCATTTTGACCTTCCAAAACAGAAATTTTTCCACACAAGGAGAACGACGCGCGGCTCAGAGGCCGCCCTTTTAACTGTAGCATCCCCGCATGTTCCCTAATAATCACCGCTAAAATCCAGCAAATCCGTCACACTTTTTCCAGCCCTTAATTTTTGGGTACCTAAAATATTTGAGTCTCTAATTCCGGAAATAATGGTCGATAGCGAGGAACGGGACGGGGTCCTGTCTTCCCCCTTGACTTACTTCTTACACGATAGCATCAAAATGGCAATCGCGAACACTTTCTGATTTTCGAGAAAAAAAGGGAAGGGTTCAAACCCCCTTCCGCCGACATTCTAGCCGCCATAGCTCTGCAGTACGTGTAGTTGAAGAACAGAGCCGATGAGTGCGTTGAATACAGCTCGTCGAACTCTATCTTCAGTATAAAGGACAACTCTCTATCCCCGTGCGTTTGGACGGGAGAGGCCGGCAAAATTTCAAAAATGGTCATTTTGACCTTCCAAAACAGACTTTTTCCACACAAGGAGAACGACGCGGCTCAGAGGCCCGCCTTTTAACTGTAGCATCCCCGCATGTTCCCTAATAATCACCGCTAAAATCCACCAAATCCGTCACACTTTTTCTAGCCCTAATTTTTGGGTACCTAAAATATTTGAGTCTCTAATTCCGGAAATAATGGCGATACCGAGGAACGGGACGCGGCCCTGTCTTCCCC
Source organism: Periplaneta americana (assembly GCA_025594305.2). Classification (NCBI taxonomy): domain Eukaryota; kingdom Metazoa; phylum Arthropoda; class Insecta; order Blattodea; family Blattidae; genus Periplaneta; species Periplaneta americana. The sequence continues at coordinate 13,710,623 of JAJSOF020000039.1, read as the reverse complement.
CTTGACTTACTTCTTACACGATAGCATCAAAATGGCAATCGCGAACACTTTCTGATTTTCGAGAAAAAAGGGGAAGGGTTTCAAACCCCCCTTCCGCCGACATTCTAGCCGCCATAGCTCTGCAGTACGTGCAGTGAGGAAGAGCCGATGAGTGCGTTGAATAGAGCTCGTCGAACTCTATCTTCAGTATAAAGGACAACTCAACTCTCTATCCCCGTGCGTTTGGACGGGAGAGGCCGGCAAAATTTCAAAAATGGTCATTTTGACCTTCCAAAACAGAAATTTTCCACACAAGGAGAACGACGCGGCGCAGAGGCCGCCTTTTAACTGTAGCATCCCCGCATGTTCCCTAATAATCACCGCTAAAATCCACAAATCCGTCACACTTTTTCCAGCCCTTAATTTTTGGGTACCTAAAATATTTGAGTCTCTAATTCCGGAAATAATGGCGATACCGAGGAACGGGACGCGGTCCTGTATTCCCCCTTGACTTACTTCTTACACGATAGCATCAAAATGGCAATCGCGAACACAAACTGATTTTCGAGAAAAAAAGGGAAGGGTTTAAACCACCCTTTCGCCGACATTCTAGCCGCCATAGCTCCGCAGTACGTGCAGTGAGGACAGAGCCGATGAGTGCGTTGAATAGAGCTCCTCGAACTCTATCTTCAGTGTAAAGGACAACTCTCTATCCCCGTGCGTTTGGACGGGAGAGGCCGGCAAAATTTTTTCAAAAATGGTCTTTTGACCTTCCAAAACAGAAATTTTTCACACAAGGAGAACGACGCGGCGCAGAGGCCGTCCTTTTAACTGTAGCATCCCCGCATGTTCCCTAATAATCACCGCTAAAATCCACCAAATCCGCACACACTTTTTCTAGCCCTTAATTTTTGGGTACCTAAAATATTTGAGTCTCTAATTCCGGAAATAATGGCGATACCGAGGAACGGGACGGGGTCCTGTCTTCCCCCTGACTTACTTCTTACACGATAGCATCAAAATGGCAATCGCGAACACAAACTGATTTTCGAGAAAAAAAGGGAAGGGTTCAAACCCCCTTCCGCCGACATTCTAGCCGCCATAGCTCTGCAGTACGTGCAGTTAGAAGAAAGCCGATGAGTGCGTTGAATACAGCTCGTCGAACTCTATCTTCAGTATAAAGGACAACTCTCTATCCCCGCGCGTTTGGACGGGAGAGGCCGGCAAAATTTCAAAAAATGGTCATTTTGACCTTCCAAAACAGAAATTTTTCTCCACACAAGGAGAACGACGCGGCGCAGAGGCCCGCCTTTTAACTGTAGCATCCCCGCATGTTCCCTAATAATCACCGCTAAAATCCACCAAATCCGTCACACTTTTTCTAGCCCTAATTTTTGGGTACCTAAAATATTTGAGTCTCTAATTCCGGAAATAATGGTCATACGAGGAACGGGACGGGGCCTGTCTTCCCCCTTGACTTACTTCTTACACGATAGCATCAAAATGGCAATCGCGAACACTTTCTGATTTTCGAGAAAAAAGGGGAAGGGTTCAAACCCCCTTCCGCCGACATTCTAGCCGCCGTAACTCTGCAGTACGTGTAGTTAGAAGAAAGCCGATGAGTGCGTTGAATACAGCTCGTCGAACTCTATCTTCAGTATAAAGGACAACTCTCTATCCCCGTGCGTTTGGACGGGAGAGGCCGGCAAAATTTCAAAAAATGGTCATTTTGACCTTCCAAAACAGAAATTTTTCCACACAAGGAGAACGAAGCGGCTCAGAGGCCGCCTTTTAACTGTAGCATCCCCGCATGTTCCCTAATAATCACCGCTAAAATCCACCAAATCCGTCACACTTTTTCCAGCCTTAATTTTTGGGTACCTAAAATATTTGAGTCTCTAATTCCGGAAATAATGGCGATACCGAGGAACGGGACGGGCGGCCCTGTCTTCCCCCTTGACTTACTTCTTACACGATAGCATCAAAATGGCAATCGCGAACACTTTCTGATTTTCGAGAAAAAAAGGGAAGGGTTTAAACCCCCTTCCGCCGACATTCTAGCCGCCATACTCTGCAGTACGTGTAGTTAGAAGAAAGCCGATGAGTGCGTTGAATACAGCTCGTCGAACTCTATCTTCAGTATAAAGGACAACTCTCTATCCCCGTGCGTTTGGACGGGAGAGGCCGGCAAAATTTCAAAAATGGTCATTTTGACCTTCCAAAACAGACTTTTTCCACACAAGGAGAACGACGCGGCGCAGAGGCCCGCCCTTTTAACTGTAGCATCCCGCATGTTCCCTAATAATCACCGCTAAATCCACCAAATCCGTCACACTTTTTTCTAGCCCCTAATTTTTGGGTACCTAAAATATTTGAGTCTCTAATTCCGGAAATAATGGCGATACGAGGAACGGGACGCGGCCCTGTCTTCCCCCTTGACTTACTTCTTACACGATAGCATCAAAATGGCAATCGCGAACACTTTCTGATTTTCGAGAAAAAAGGGGAAGGGTTCAACCCCCTTTCCGCCGACATTCTAGCCGCCATACTCTGCAGTACGTGTAGTTAGAAGAAAGCCGATGAGTGCGTTTAATACAGCTCGTCGAACTCTATCTTCAGTATAAAGGACAACTCTATCCCCGCGCGTTTGGACGGGAGAGGCCGGCAAAATTAAAAAAAAATGGTCATTTTGACCTTCCAAAACACACTTTTTTCCACACAAGGAGAACGAAGCGGCTCAGAGGCCCGCCCTTTTAACTGTAGCATCCCCGCATGTTCCCTAGTAATCACCGCTAAAATCCAGCAAATCCGTCACACTTTTTTCTAGCCTTAATTTTTGGGTACCTAAAATATTTGAGTCTCTAATTCCGGAAATAATGGTCATACCGAGGAACGGGGGCGGCCTGTCTTCCCCTTGACTTACTTCTTACACGATAGCATCAAAATGGCAATCGCGAACACTTTCTGATTTTCGAGAAAAAAGGGGAAGGGTTCAAACCCCCATTCCGCCGACATTCTAGCCGCCATAACTCTGCAGTACGTGTAGTTAGAAGAAAGCCGATGAGTGCGTTTAATACAGCTCGTCGAACTCTATCTTCAGTATAAAGGACAACTCTCTATCCCCGCGCGTTTGGACGGGAGAGGCCGGCAAAATTAAAAAAAATGGTCATTTTGACCTTCCAAAACAGACTTTTTCCACACAAGGAGAACGAAGCGGCTCAGAGGCCCGCCCTTTTAACTGTAGCATCCCCGCATGTTCCCTAGTAATCACCGCTAAAATCCACCAAATCCGTCACACTTTTTCTAGCCTTTTTTTGGGTACCTAAAATATTTGAGTCTCTAATTCCGGAAATAATGGTCATACCGAGGAACGGGGTGCGGCCCTGTCTTCCCCCTTGACTTACTTCTTACACGATAGCATCAAAATGGCAATCGCGAACACTTTCTGATTTTCGAGAAAAAAGGGGAAGGGTTTCAAACCCCCATTCCGCCGACATTCTAGCCGCCATAACTCTGCAGTACTTGTAGTTAGAAGAAAGCCGATGAGTGCGTTTAATACAGCTCGTCGAACTCTATCTTCAGTATAAAGGACAACTCTCTATCCCCGCGTTTGGACGGGAGAGGCCGGCAAAATTTCAAAAAATGGTCATTTTGACCTTCCAAAACAGACTTTTTCCACACAAGGAGAACGAAGCGGCTCAGAGGCCCGCCTTTTAACTGTAGCATCCCCGCATGTTCCCTAGTAATCACCGCTAAAATCCAAAATCCGTCACACTTTTTTCTAGCCTTAATTTTTGGGTACCTAAAATATTTGAGTCTCTAATTCCGGAAATAATGGTCATACCGAGGAACGGGGTGCGGCCCTGTCTTCCCCCTTGACTTACTTCTTACACGATAGCATCAAAATGGCAATCGCGAACACTTTCTGATTTTCGAGAAAAAAGGGGAAGGGTTCAAACCCCCTTCCGCCGACATTCTAGCCGCCATACTCTGCAGTACGTGTAGTTAGAAGAAAGCCGATGAGTGCGTTTAATACAGCTCGTCGAACTCTATCTTCAGTATAAAGGACAACTCTCTATCCCGCGCGTTTGGACGGGAGAGGCCGGCAAATTTAAAAAAATGGTCATTTTGACCTTCCAAAACAGACTTTTTTCCACACAAGGAGAACGAAGCGGCTCAGAGGCCCGCCGTTTTAACTGTAGCATCCCCGCATGTTCCCTAGTAATCACCGCTAAAATCCACCAAATCCGTCACACTTTTTCTAGCCTTAATTTTTGGGTACCTAAAATATTTGAGTCTCTAATTCCGGAAATAATGGTCATACCGAGGAACGGGACGGCCCTGTCTTCCCCCTTGACTTACTTCTTACACGATAGCATCAAAATGGCAATCGCGAACACTTTCTGATTTTCGAGAAAAAAGGGGAAGGGTTCAAACCCCCATTCCGCCGACATTCTAGCCGCCATAACTCTGCAGTACGTGTAGTTAGAAGAAAGCCGATGAGTGCGTTTAATACAGCTCGTCGAACTCTATCTTCAGTATAAAGGACAACTCTCTATCCCCGCGCGTTTGGACGGGAGAGGCCGGCAAAATTTCAAAAAATGGTCATTTTGACCTTCCAAAAGAGACTTTTTCCACACAAGGAGAACGAAGCGGCTCAGAGGCCCGCCTTTTAACTGTAGCATCCCCGCATGTTCCCTAGTAATCACCGCTAAAATCCACCAAATCCGTCACACTTTTTCCAGCCTTAATTTTTGGGTACCTAAAATATTTGAGTCTCTAATTCCGGAAATAATGGTCATACCGAGGAACGGGGTGCGGCCCTGTCTTCCCCTGACTTACTTCTTACACGATAGCATCAAAATGGCAATCGCGAACACTTTCTGATTTTCGAGAAAAAAAGGGGAAGGGTTCAAACCCCCATTCCGCCGACATTCTAGCCGCCATAGCTCTGCAGTACGTGTAGTTAGAAGAAAGCCGATGAGTGCGTTGAATACAGCTCGTCGAACTCTATCTTCAGTATAAAGGACAACTCTCTATCCCCGTGCGTTTGGACGGGAGAGGCCGGCAAAATTTCAAAAAATGGTCATTTTTGACCTTCCAAAACAGACTTTTTCCACACAAGGAGAACGACGCGGCTCAGAGGCCCCCGTTTTAACTGTAGCATCCCCGCATGTTCCCTAGTAATCACCGCTAAAATCCACCAAATCCGTCACACTTTTTCCAGCCCTTAATTTTTGGGTACCTAAAATATTTGAGTCTCTAATTCCGGAAATAATGGCATACCGGAACGGGGTGACGGCCTGTCTTCCCCCTTGACTTACTTCTTACACGATAGCATCAAAATGGCAATCGCGAACACTTTCTGATTTTCGAAAAAAAAAAGGGGAAGGGTTACCTCCAACATTCCGCCGACATTCTAGCCGCCATGACTCTGCAGTACGTGTAGTTAGAAGAAAGCCGATGAGTGCGTTGAATAAAGCTAGTCGAACTCTCTCTTCAGTATAAAGGACAACTGTCTATCTCCGCGCGTTTGGACCGGAGAGGCCGGCAAAATTTCAAAAAATGGTCATTTTGACCTTCCAAACAGAAATTTTTTCCACACAAGGAGAACGACGCGGCTCAGAGGCCCGCCTTTTAACAGTAGCATCCCCGCATCTTCCATAGTAATCACCGATGAAATCCAACAAATCCGTCACACTTTTCTCTAACCTTAATTTTAGGGTAACTAAAATATTTGAGTCTCTAATTCCGGAAATAATTGTCATACATGGGAACGGGGTGCGGCCCTGTCTTCCCCCATGACTTACTTCTTACACGATAGCATCAAAATGGCAATGGAGAACACTTTCTGATTTTCGAGAAAAAAAGGGAAGGGTTCAAACCCCCTTTCCGCCGACATTCTAGCCGCCATAGCTCTGCAGTACGTGTAGTTAGAAGAAAGCCGATGAGTGCGTTGAATACAGCTCGTCGAACTCTATCTTCAGTATAAAGGACAACTCTCTATCCCCGTGCGTTTGGACGGGAGAGGCCGGCAAAATTTCAAAAAATGGTCATTTTGACCTTCCAAAACAGACTTTTTCCACACAAGGAGAACGACGCGGCTCAGAGGCCCGCCTTTTAACTGTAGCATCCCCGCATGTTCCCTAGTAATCACCGCTAAAATCCACAAATCCGTCACACTTTTTTCTAGCCCTAATTTTTGGGTACCTAAAATATTTGAGTCTCTAATTCCGGAAATAATGGTCATACCGAGGAACGGGGTGCGGCCTGTCTTCCCCCTTGACTTACTTCTTACACGATAGCATCAAAATGGCAATCGCGAACACTTTCTGATTTTCGAGAAAAAAAGGGGAAGGGTTCAAACCCCCTTCCGCCGACATTCTAGCCGCCATACTCTGCAGTACGTGTAGTTAGAAGAAAGCCGATGAGTGCGTTTAATACAGCTCGTCGAACTCTATCTTCAGTATAAAGGACAACTCTCTATCCCCGTGCGTTTGGACGGGAGAGGCCGGCAAAATTTCAAAAATGGTCATTTTGACCTTCCAAAACAGACTTTTTCCACACAAGGAGAACGAAGGCGCTCAGAGGCCCGCCTTTTTAACTGTAGCATCCCCGCATGTTCCCTAATAATCACCGCTAAAATCCACCAAATCCGTCACACTTTTTCTAGCCCTAATTTTTGGGTACCTAAAATATTTGAGTCTCTAATTCCGGAAATAATGGTCATACCGAGGAACGGGGTGCGGCCTGTCTTCCCCCTTGACTTACTTCTTACACGATAGCATCAAAATGGCAATCGCGAACACTTTCTGATTTTCGAGAAAAAAGGGGAAGGGTTCAAACCCCCCCTTCCGCCGACATTCTAGCCGCCATAACTCTGCAGTACGTAGTTAGAAGAAAGCCGATGAGTGCGTTTAATACAGCTCGTCGAACTCTATCTTCAGTATAAAGGACAACTCTCTATCCCCGAGCGTTTGGACGGGAGAGGCCGGCAAAATTTCAAAAATGGTCATTTTGACCTTCCAAAACAGACTTTTTCCACACAAGGAGAACGAAGCGGCTCAGAGGCCCGCCTTTTAACTGTAGCATCCCCGCATGTTCCCTAGTAATCACCGCTAAAATCCAGGCAAATCCGTCACTTTTTTCTAGCCCTAATTTTTGGGTACCTAAAATATTTGAGTCTCTAATTCCGGAAATAATGGTCATACCGAGGAACGGGGGCGGCCCTGTCTTCCCCCTTGACTTACTTCTTACACGATAGCATCAAAATGGCAATCGCGAACACTTTCTGATTTTCGAGAAAAAAAGGGAAGGGTTCAAACCCCCATTCCGCCGACATTCTAGCCGCCATAACTCTGCAGTACGTGTAGTTAGAAGAAAGCCGATGAGTGCGTTTAATACAGCTCGTCGAACTCTATCTTCAGTATAAAGGACAACTCTCTATCCCCGTGCGTTTGGACGGGAGAGGCCGGCAAAATTTCAAAAAATGGTCATTTTGACCTTCAAAACAGACTTTTTCCACACAAGGAGAACGAAGCGGCTCAGAGGCCCGCCGTTTTAACTGTAGCATCCCCGCATGTTCCCTAATAATCACCGCTAAAATCCAGGCAAATCCGTCACACTTTTTCTAGCCCTAATTTTTGGTACCTAAAATATTTGAGTCTCTAATTCCGGAAATAATGGTCATAGCGAGGAACGGGACGGGGTCCTGTCTTCCCCTTGACTTACTTCTTACACGATAGCATCAAAATGGCAATCGCGAACACTTTCTGATTTTCGAGAAAAAAGGGGAAGGGTTCAAACCACCATTCCGCCGACATTCTAGCCGCCATAACTCTGCAGTACGTGTAGTTAGAAGAAAGCCGATGAGTGCGTTTAATACAGCTCGTCGAACTCTATCTTCAGTATAAAGGACAACTCTCTATCCCCGCGCGTTTGGACGGGAGAGGCCGGCAAAATTTCAAAAATGGTCATTTTGACCTTCCAAAACACACTTTTTTCCACACAAGGAGAACGAAGCGGCTCAGAGGCCCGCCCTTTTAACTGTAGCATCCCCGCATGTTCCCTAGTAATCACCGCTAAAATCCACCAAATCCGTCACACTTTTTCTAGCCTTAATTTTTGGGTACCTAAAATATTTGAGTCTCTAATTCCGGAAATAATGGTCATACCGAGGAACGGGGTGCGGCCCTGTCTTCCCCCTTGACTTACTTCTTACACGATAGCATCAAAATGGCAATCGCGAACACTTTCTGATTTTCGAGAAAAAAAGGGGAAGGGTTCAAACCCCCATTCCGCCGACATTCTAGCCGCCATAACTCTGCAGTACGTGTAGTTAGAAGAAAGCCGATGAGTGCGTTTAATACAGCTCGTCGAACTTTCAATAGAGCTCCCGCGTCGAACTCTATCTTCAGTGTAAAGGACAACTCTCTATCCCCGTGCGTTTGGACGGGAGAGGCCGGCAAAATTTCAAAAATGGTCATTTTGACCTTCCAAAACAGACTTTTCTCCACACAAGGAGAAACGCGGCTCAGAGGCCCGCCTTTTAACTGTAGCATCACCGCATGTTCCCTAGTAATCACCGCTAAAATCCACCAAATCCGTCACACTTTTTTCTAACCTTAATTTTTGGGTACCTAAAATATTTGAGTCTCTAATTCCGGAAATAATGGTCATACCGAGGAACGGGGTGCGGCCTGTCTTCCCCCTTGACTTACTTCTTACACGATAGCATCAAAATGGCAATCGCGAACACTTTCTGATTTTCGAGAAAAAAAGGGGAAGGGTTCAAACCCCCATTCCGCCGACATTCTAGCCGCCATGACTCTGCAGTACGTGTAGTTAGAAGAAAGCCGATGAGTGCGTTTAATACAGCTCGTCGAACTCTATCTTCAGTATAAAGGACAACTCTCTATCCCCGCGCGTTTGGACGGGAGAGGCCGGCAAAATTTCAAAAAATGGTCATTTTGACCTTCCAAAACAGACTTTTTTTTCCACACAAGGAGAACGAAGCGGCTCGGAGGCCCGCCCATTTAACTGTATCAGCCCCGCATGTTCCCTAGTATTCACCGCTAAAATCAACCATATCCGTCACACTTTTTTTCTAGCCTTAATTTTTCGGTACCTAAAATATTTGAGTCTCTAATTCCGGAAATAATGGTCAAACGAGGAACGGGGTGCGGCCCTGTCTTCCCCCTTGACTTACTTCTTACACGATAGCATCAAAATGGCAATCGCGAACACTTTCTGATTTTCGAGAAAAAAAAGGGAAGGGTTCAAACCCCATTCCGCCGACATTCTAGCCGCCATGACTCTCCAGTACGTGTAGTTATAAGAAAGCCGAAGAGAGCGTTTAATACAGCTCGTCGAACTCTATCTTCAGTATAAAGGACAACTCTCTAACCCCGCGCGTTTGGACGGGAGAGGCCGGCAAAATTTCAATAAATGGTCATTTAGACCTTCCAAAACAGACTTTTTCCACACAAGGAGAACGAAGCGGCTCAGAGGCCCGCCGTTTAACTGTAGCATCCCCGCATGTTCCCTAGTAATCACCGCTAAAATCCACCAAATCCGTCACACTTTTTTCTAGCCCTTAATTTTTGGGTACCTAAAATATTTGAGTCTCTAATTCCGGAAATAATGGTCATACCGAGGAACGGGGGGGCGGCCCTGTCTTCCCCCTTGACTTACTTCTTACACGATAGCATCAAAATGGCAATCGCGAACACTTTCTGATTTTCGAGAAAAAAAGGGGAAGGGTTCAAACCCCCATTCCGCCGACATTCTAGCCGCCATGACTCTGCAGTACGTGTAGTTAGAAGAAAGCCGATGAGTGCGTTGAATACAGCTAGTCGAACTCTATCTTCACTGTAAAGGACAACTCTCTATCCCCGAGCGTTTGGACGGGAGAGGCCGGCAAAATTTCAAAAATGGTCATTTAGACCTTCCAAAACAGACTTTTTTCCACACAAGGAGAACGAAGCGGCTCAGAGGCCCGCCGTTTTAACTGTAGCATCCCCGCATGTTCCCTAGTAATCACCGCTAAAATCCACCAAATCCGTCACACTTTTTTCTAGCCTTAATTTTTGGGTACCTAAAATATTTGAGTCTCTAATTCCGGAAATAATGGTCAAACCGAGGAACGGGGTGCGGCCATGTATTCCCCCTTGACTTACTTCTTACACGATAGCATCAAAATGGCAATCGCGAACACTTTCTGATTTTCGAGAAAAAAAGGGAAGGGTTTCAAACCCCCATTCCGCCGACATTCTAGCCGCCATGACTCTGCAGTACGTGTAGTTAGAAGAAAGCCGATGAGTGCGTTGAATACAGCTCGTCGAACTCTATCTTCAGTATAAAGGACAACTCTCTATCCCCGCGCGTTTGGACGGGAGAGGCCGGCAAAATTTCAAAAAATGGTCATTTTGACCTTCCAAACACACTTTTTTCCACACAAGGAGGGCTCAGAGGCCCGCCGTTTTAACTGTAGCAACCCCGCATGTTCCCTAGTAATCACCGCTAAAATCCACCAAATCCGTCACACTTTTTCTAGCCTTAATTTTTGGGTACCTAAAATATT
>JAJSOF020000039.1:13671320-13690096 GCA_025594305.2 Periplaneta americana | reverse complement strand
AGTTTTTCGCGCGCCTGGTGCTGGTAGAGAGGGAGGGCCCTGGATTTCTCTGGAACGCCATCTCTAGAGACGGGTCGAACTTTCCCGGGCCCACGTCGCTGTAGTTATAAATTACGGGCGCGAAGGAACGACAGCAGTTTTCAGTTTAGAAGTTTCAGTTATTCAGTCAGTGAGAAAGCCAGAGCAAACAAGCCAGCCGGGGTTCGACTCGAGTGTGGGGTCCGCATCTGCGTCAACATCCCACCTGAGTTCAGTGCAGTGGACCGCAGTTGGAGGGGCCTGGGTTCGAGTCAGTGGACCCAGTTGGGAGGGACCCGAGTTCAGTACAGTGAACTGTCTCTGAAGGTCTGTGGGTTTGAGATATTTAACTCAGGGGACTGAGATGAAGAACTGTGAACTGAGAACTGGTAGTTCTGATTTGTAAATAGTGCTTTGTAAATAATGGGAAAAATTTAAAAGTTCATTGTTTTTGCGTAATAGTCAAAATAAATTGTCATTTCGTCGGTGGGGGGTGCTATATCGAATGTGTGGTGAAAAATCCCAAATTTTTGACGAGAGCCTTTAAGGTGGTTAGAAAAAGGGGAAATTTTTTTTGGGGACGAATAAATTACCCTTTTGTTACCCAAAAAAGATTCCCGTATAAAGGACAACACCCTATCCCCTCGCGTTTGGACCCCGGGAGGCCGGCAAAATTAAAAAAAGGTCATTTAGACCTTCCAAAACAACTTTTTTCACACCAAGGGGGCAGAAAAACCCGGGTTGAAGGGCCCCCCGTTTTAACTGTACCATCCGCAGTTTCCCAATTCCCCCGCTTTTCAATCCCCAAATCCGTCACACTTTTTTTTTAGCCTTAAATTTTGGGTACCTAAAATAATTAATTTCAATTCCGGGAAAAAATGGTCAAACCGGGGAAAGGGGGGCGGCCCCGTCTTCCCCCCCTTTACTTACTTCTTAAAGATAGCATCAAAAGGGGAATCGCGAACCCTTTTTGATTTTCGGGAAAAAAAAAGGACGGGGTTTAAACCCCCATTCCCAAAAATTCTAGCCGCCCCTCTGCGGGACGTGTAGATGAAGGCCTGAGTGCGTTTTTTACATCTCGTCAAAAAATCTTTTCTTCAATAAAAAAAACCCAAAACTCTCCCCCCGCGTTTGGACAGGAGAGGCCCCAAAATTTCCCAAAAAAGGTCATTTTCACCTTCCCCAAAACGACTTTTTCCACACCAAAGGGGAACAAAAAACGGCTCAAGACCCCCCCAACTTTGCATCCCCCTTTTCCCCAAAAAAAACACCCTTTTAAAAACCACCCAAAACTTCCCCTTTTTTCTAACGTTAATTTTGGGAAAACCCACAACATTTGAGTCTGTAATTCCGGAAATAATGGTCATACCGAGGGAAAAGGGGATTTCCATCTTCCCCCTTGACTTACTTTTTTCCCATAACTTCAAAATGGCTTCGCGAACCTTTTTGATTTTCGAGAAAAAAAAAGGGGGAAAGGGGTTTAAACCCCCATTCCGCCCACATTCTAACCGCCATTCTCTGCAGGGACGTGTAATTGAAGAAAAGGGGATAAATGCGTTTAATACAGCTTTGACTCTATCTTCAGTATAAAGGACAAATTTTCTATCCCCGCGCGTTTGGACGGGAGGGAAAGGGGGAAAAATTTTTAAAAAATGGTCATTTTATCTTCCAAAAAAGACTTTTTTCCCCACTAAAAGAACGGGAAACGGTTCAGAGGCCCCCCTTTTTTTTACCATCCCCCTGTTCCCCAAATAATCCCACTAAAATCCCCCAAAAAACCGTCACAATTTTTTTGCCCTTAATTTTTGGGAATTTTAAAAAATTTGAGTCTCTAATTTAAAAAAATGGTCATACCGAGGAACGGGGTGCCCTGTCTTCCCCCCTTTACTTCCTTCTTACAAAGCATCAAAATGGCAATCACGAACACTTTCTGATTTTCGAGAAAAAAAAAGGAAATTTTTTAAACCCCCATTTCCGCCGACATTCCCGGCCAAAACCTCTGCAGTACGTGTAGATGGAAAGCCCGATGGTGCTTTTAAAACAGCTCGTCGAACTCAATCCCCCCACTATAAAAAGGGCAACTATTTTCCCCGAGCGTTTGGACGGCAGAGGCCGGGAAAAATTAAAAAAAAAGGGCTTTTTTGGGCCCTTTAAAAGACTTTTCCCCCCACAAAAAGGGGAACGAAAAGGCTCAGAGGCCCCCCCCTTTTAACTTACCATCCCCCATGTTCCCTAGTATTCCCGCACAATCCACCAAATCCTCACACTTTTTTTTAGCCTTAATTTTTTGGGGACCTAAAATAATTGAGTCTCTAATTCCCCGGAAATAATGGTCAAACCAGGAACAGGGTGGCCCTTCTTTCCCCCCGGCTTCTTCTTAAAGGTAGCATTAAAAAGGCAATCGCGAAAAACCCTTTTTATTTTTTGGAAAAAAAAGGACGGGTTTCCCAAACCCCCATTCCCCAAGACATTTCCCGGCCATCCTCTGCGGGACGTGTAGATGGGAAAACCCCGGGGAGTGCGTTTAATACATCTCCAAACTCTATCTTTCCAAAAGCACAAATTTTACCCCCCCGTTTGGACCCCGGAGAAGGGCCGGGGAAAAATTTTCCAAAAAAGGTCATTTTCACCTTCAAAAAAACCTTTTTTTACACAAAAAGGGGAACAAAGCGGCTCAGAGGCCCGCCCTTTTAACTGTAGCATCCCCCATGTTCCCCAGTAATCACCCTAAAATCCACCAAATCTGTCCCCTTTTTTCCCAAACGTTAATTTTGGGATTTAAAATTTAGTCTTTAATACCGGGAAAAAATGGTCATACCGAGGAACGGGGGGCGGCCCCGTCTTCCCCCCTTTACTTAAACCCTTAAAATTGGGATCAAAATGGCAATCGCGAAAACTTTCCCGATTTTCGATAAAAAAAAAAAGGGTTCAAACCCCCATTCCCCCGACATTCTAGCCGCCATACCTCTGGAGTACGTGTAGTTAGAAAGCCCCAAAAGTCTTGAAAACAACTCGTCGAACTCTATCCTCTGTATAAAGGGGGCAACTATCTATCCCCGGCGTTTTTGGGCGGGAAAGGGCCGGGAAAATTTCAAAAAAGGTCATTTTGACTTTCCAAAAACCCCTTTTTCCCCAAGGAGAGCGAAGCGGCTCAAAAGCCCCCCCGTTTTTAAATGAGCATCCCCCATGTTCCTAGTAATCACCCTAAAATCCACCTCCTCCCTTTTTCTAACGTTAATTTTTGGTCCTACAATATTTGGGGTCTCTAATTCCGGGAATAATGGTCAAACCAGGGCGGGGGGGCGGGCCCTTTTTCCCTTGACTTTTTCTTGCCCATAGCATCAAAAAAGGGGAAACGCGAACCTTTCTGATTTTCGAGAAAAAAAAAAAGGTTTTCAAACCCCCTTCCCCCGACATTCCCAGCCCCCCATACCTCTGCGGGACGTGTAGAAGAAAGCCGATGATTTTCGTTTAATACAGCTCGCCGAACTCAATCCTCAATTAAAGGACAACTCTCTATCCCCGGCGTTTGGAAGGGGGGCCCGGGAAAATTTGAAAAAAAAGAGTCTTTTACCCCTTTAAAAAAAGACTTTTTCCACACAAAAGGGGAACAAAACGGCTCCCAAATTTTAAATTTTTTACCATCCCCCATGTTTCCCCAAGTAATCACCCTAAAATCCCGGAAATCCGTCACACATTTTCCCAGCTTTAATTTTTGGGTACCTAAAATATTTGAGTCTCTAAATTTCCAAAATTTGGTCATACCGAGGGAACAAAGGGTGCGCCCCTTTTTTCCCCTTTGACTTACTTCTTACAATTTGCATCAAAAAGGCAATCCAAAAAATTAAAAAAAAAAGGTCATTTTTGACTTTCCAAAAACCCCTTTTTTTTACCAAGGAAGGGGGCAAACGGCTCAGAGGTCCCCATTATAACCATTTCATCCCCTTTTGTTCCCTATTTAAACACCGCTAAAATCCACCCAAAACCTCACACTTTTTTTTAATTAATTTTTGGGGACCTACAATTTTGAGTCTCTAATTCTGGAAATAATGGTCAAACCGAGGGAAAGGGTGCGGCCCTTCTTTTCCGACTTCCTTCCCTTCACGATAGCATCAAAATGGCAATCGCGAACACTTTCTGATTTTTGAGAAAAAAAGGGTGTTCAAACCCCCCTTTCCCCCGACATTCAGCCGCCATAACTCTGCGGTACGGGGGAAAAATGAAGAAAACCCATGAAATGCGTTTAATCGGCCTCGGGAAATCCCAAACCTCAGTATAAAAGGGCAACTCTCTATCCCCGAGCGTTTCGACGGGGGAGGCCGGGAAAATTTGAAAAAAAGGTTTTTTCCCCTTCCCAAAAACAGTTTTTCCACACAAAAGGGGAACGAAACGGGTCAGAGGCCCCCCCCCCCAAAATTAAACCCTCCCCGCATGTTCCCCAGTAATCACCCTAAAAACCAGGAAATCCGTCACACATTTTTTTAGCCTTAATTTTTGGGTACCTAAAATAATTTTAGTCTCTAAATTTCGGAAATAATGGTCATACCGAGGAACGGGGGGCGGCCCTGTCTTCCCCCTTGACATACTTCTTACACATTTGCATCAAAATGGCAATCGCGAACACTTTCTGATTTTCGAGAAAAAAAAAGGGGGAGGGGGTCAAGCCCCCCTTCCGCCCAAAAATTCAGCCCCTTCCCTGCCCGTCCCTTAGATAGAAGAAAACCGAAATTTCGTTTAATACCGGGTCTTTGAACTCTATCTTCAAATATAAGGACAAACTCTCTCCCCGCGCGTTTGGACCGGGGGGATGCCGGGAAAATTTCAAAAAATGGTCATTATGACCTTCGAACAACTTTTTTTGCCGGAGAACAAAGCGGCTCAGAGGGCCCGCCCAACTGTAGCATCCCCCATGTTTAAATAATCACAGCTAAAAACCCCGCAAATTCTCCCCTTTTTTTAAACCTTAATTTTTGGGGGCCCAAAAATTTTTAGGGCTCTAAATCCCAAAAAAAAGTCATACCAGGAACGGGGGGCGGCCCCTTTTTCCCAAACCCTTTACTTACCCTTAAAGTGATCAAAAGACAATCCCAACCCTTTCCCATTTTTGAGGAAAAAAAAAAAGGAAGGGGGTTTAAAACCCCCATTCCCCCGACATTCTAAACCGCCATAACTCTGCGGGAATGTAAATTGGGAAAACCCTGGGTCGTTTTTACAGCTCGTCGAATTCTATCCTCTGTATAAAAAACAACTCTCTATCCCCCGCGTTTTGGGGAGAAAAAACCCAAATTAAAAAATAAAAAATTTTTTTCTTCCAAAAAGACTTTCCACACAAGGAGAACAAGCGGAAAAAGGCCCCCCCCTTTTAACTTTTACCATCCCCTCATGTTCCTAGTAATCACGGGTAAAATCCAGCAAATCCGTCACACTTTTTTCCCCGGCGTTAATTTTTTGGGGACCCAAATTATTTAGTCTCTAATTTGGGGAAAAAATGGGTTTATAAGGAACGGGGGGCGGCCCCGTCTTCCCCTTTACCTTTTAAAAATGGGATCAAAATGGCATCCCGGGAAAACCCTTTTTGATTTTTTAGAAACAAAGGAGGGGTCAAACCCCCCTTCCGCCGACATTCTGGGCCCTCCTCTGCGGGGACGTGTTAAAAATAGAAAGCCGATGAGTGCGTTTAAAACAGCTCGTCAATTTTATCTTCAGTATAAAGGACAACCCCTATCCCCGCGCGTTTGGACGGGGGGAGGCCGGCAAAATTTCAAAAAAGGTCATTATGACCTTCAACAGACTTTTTCTACACCCAAAGGGGAACAAAGTGGCTCCGGGGTCCCCCCCTTTTTCTGTAGCATCCCCGCATGTTCCTAGTAATCCCCTAAAACCGGGAAATTCATCCCCTTTTTTCCTTTAATTTTTTGGGGGCCAAAATAATTAGTCTCTTTAAATTTCCCCCAAAAAATGATCCCCCGAGGAACAGGGTCGGCCCCTTTTTCCCCTTTACTTACTTCTTAAAGATAGCATCAAAATGACAATCCGGGAAAACTTTCCGATTTTCGGAAAAAAAAGGAAGGGTTCAAACCCCCATTTTCCCCGGGCATTTAATAACTCTGCAGTAAGTTGTTAAAAAAAGCCGATAGTGCGTTTTTAAAACGGGTCTCCCAATTCTATCCCCCGGGGTTAAAAGGGCAACTCTCTATCCCCCGCGTTTGGACGGGGGCCGGAAATTAAAAAAAGGATATTTTTCCCCAAAAAAAGACCCACAAAGAAGGAAGCCCGGGTCCAAATCCCGCCCCCTGTACCATCCCCCCATGTTCCCAGGTAATCCGCAAAATCCAAAATCCTCACCCCTTTTTTTTGCTTAATTTTTGGGTACCTAAAATATTTTAGTCTCTAAATTTCCGGGGAAAAAATGGTCATCGGAGGAACGGGGGCCCGGGCCTGCCCCCGACACAACCAAAGATAGCATCAAAATGGCAATCGGGCACTTTCTGATTTTCGAGAAAAAAAAAGGGGGAAGGGGTTTAAGCCCCCCTTCACGCCACATTCAGCCGCCATGACTCTGCAGTACGTGGTTAGAAAGAAAGCCGATGATGCCTTTAATACAGCTCGTCGAACTCCCTTCTTCAGGGATAATGGAGGGGAAAACCCTATCCATCGCGTTTGGACGGGGGGGCCGGGAAAAAATTAAAAAAAAAAGGTCATTTTGACCTTCCAAAACAACTTTTTTTTTCCAAAGGGGAACGAAGCGTTTGGGGCCCGCCGTTTTAACTGTAAACATCCCATGTTCCCCATTTAAACACCGCTAAAATCCCCCAAATCTGTCACACTTTTTTCTAACGTTAATTTTTGGGTCCTACAACATTTTTAGTCTGTAATTCCGGAAAAAATGGTCCCCTACCGAGGCAGGGTGCGGGCCCCGTCTTCCCCCGCCACTTTTTACGATAGCTTAAAATGGCATTCCGAACACTTTGGGATTTTTTGGAAAAAAAAAAGGGGGAAGGGGTTAAAAACCCCCCTTCCCCCCAAAAATTCTAGCCGCCATAACTCTGCGTAGGTTTAAAAAAGGCGATGGGTGGTTTAATCGGGTGAACCAATTTTATCTTCATTATAAAAACTTTTCTTCCCCTTTTTTGGGCGGGAAAAAGAAGGGAAAAAATGGTCATTTTTTTCTTTAAAGAAATTTTCTCCCCTAAAAAAACAAAACATTCCCGAGGCCCCCCCTTTTTGTACCATCCCCATTTCCCTGTAATCGACTAAAAACCAAAAATCTCCCTTTTTCAACCTTAATTTTTGGGGACCTAAAATTTTTTGAGTCTCTTTCCGAAAAATGGTCTTTGGGGGAAAGGTGGCCTTTTCCCCTTTTTTCCCCTTTTTCATTGGGATCAAAAGGCCTCCGGGAAAACCCTTTTTGGGGGGTTTTTAAAAAAGGGGTGAACCCCCCGCCGAAAAATTCTTTTTCCCCCCGCCTCGGGGTTAATGAAAAGCCCATGGGGTGCGTTTAATACAGCTCGTCGAACTCAATCCTCACTATAAAGGACAACTATCTATCCCCAGGGGTTTGGACGGCGGGGCCGGGAAAATTAAAAAAAAGGTCTTTTTGGGCCCTTTAAAAACAGACCCACAAAAGGAGAACAAAAAGCGGGTCAGAGGCCCCCCCTTTTAAAATGTACCATCCCCCAAAATTTTAAAATTCCCGCCCCAATCCACCCAAAACCGTCCCCTTTTTTTAGCCTTAAATTTTTGGGGACCTAAAATAATTGAGTCTCTAATTCCGGAAATAATGGTCAAACCAGGAACGGGTGCGGCCCTGTCTTCCCCCTTGACCCCTTCCCACGATAGCATTAAAAATGGCAATCCGGGGAAAACTTTTTGATTTTCAAAAGGGAAAAAAAGGGGGGACGGGTTCAAACCCCCCTTCCCAAGGAAAATTCTGGGGCCCTACCTCTGCGGGACGTGTAGATAAAAAAAGCCGGTGAGTGGTTTAAACCCTCTCGTCAAGCTCTATCTTCAAAAAAAAAGCAAAGCTCTATCTTCAATAAAAGCAAATCTCTACTCCCGCGCGTTTGGACGGGAGAGGCGGAAAATTTCAAAAATGGTCATTTTCACCTTCTAAAACGACTTTTTCCACACAAGGAGAACAAGCGGCTCAGAGTCCGCCCTTTAACTGTACATCCCGCATGTCCTAGTAATCACCGCTAAAATCCACCAAATCTGTCACACTTTTTCTAACGTTAATTTTTGGGTACCTACAACATTTGAGTCTGTAATCCGGAAATAATGGTCATACCGAGGAACGGGTGCGGCCTTCTTCCCGACTTACTTTTTACGATAGCTTCAAATGGCAATCGCGAACACGTTGTGATTTTCGAGAAAAAAGGAAGGTTCAAACCCCATTCCGCCGACATTCTAGCCGCCTGACTCTGCAGTACGTGTAGTTAGAAGAAGCCGATGAGTGCCTTTAATACAGCTCGTCGAACTCTATCTAGTATAAAGGACAACACCTATCCCTCGCGTTTGGACGGGAGAGGCCAAAATTTAAAATGGTCATTTAGCTTTCCAAAACAGCTTTTTCCACAAAGGAGAACAAGCGGCTCAGAGGCCCGCCCTTTAACTGTAGCATCCCGCGTGTTCCCTAGTAATCACCTAAAATCCACCAAATCTGTCACACTTTTTCTAACGTTAATTTTGGGTACCTACAATTTGAGTCTGTAATTCCGAAATAATGGTCATACGAGGAACGGTGCGCCCGTTTCCCTTGACTACTTTTTACGATAGCTTCAAAATGGCATTCGCGAACACTTTGTGATTTTCGAGAAAAAAGGGAAGATTCAAACCCCATTCCGCCGACATTCTAGCCGCCATACTCTGCAGTACGTGTAGTTAAAAAAGGCGATGAGTGCGTTGAATACAGTTAGACGAACTCTATCTTCAGTATAAGGAAAATTCTATCCCAGGTTTGGACGGGAGAGGGCAAATTTTCAAAAATGGTCTATCTATCCCCGAGCGTTTGGACAGGAGAAGGCCGGCAAAATTTCAAAAAATGGTCATTTAGACTTTCCAAAACTACACTTTTTCCACACAAGGAGAAAGCGAATTACCGCTGGCCAGCTCGGCTCAGATATAAAGAAGGACAACACCCTATCCCCTCGCGTTGGACAGGAGGCCGGCAAATTAAAAAAATGGTCATTTGACCTTCCAAAGCAGACTTTCCCCACAAGTAAACAAGCGGCTCAGGCCCGCCGTTTTAACTGTACCATCCCCATGTTCCCTAGTAATCACAGCTAAAATCCAGCAAATCCGTTTTTTTCTAACGTTAATTTTGGGTACCTAAAATATTTGAGTCTCTAATTCCGGAAATAATGGTCATACGGAGGAACGGGTGCGGCCCTGTCTTCCCCTTGACTTCCTTCTTACACGATAGCATCAAAATGGCAATCGCGAACACTTTCTGATTTTCGAGAAAAAGAGGGTGTTCAAACCCCCACCGCCGACATTCTAGCCGCCATACACTCTGCAGTACGTGTAGATAGAAGAAAGCCGATGAGTGCGTTTAATACAGCTCGTCGAACTCTATCCTCAGTATAAAGGACAAAATCTCTATCCCCGAGCGTTTGGACAGGAGAGGCCGGCAAAATTTGAAAAAAAATGGTCATTTTGACCTTCAAAAACAGACTTTTTTCCCACAAGGAGAACGAAGCGGCTCCAGAGGCCCCCCTTTTAACTGTAGCATCCCCGCATGTTCCCTAGTAATCACCGCTAAAATCCACCAAATCTGTCACACATTTTTCTAACGTTAATTTTGGGTACCTAAAACATTTGAGTCTCTAATTCCGGAAATAATGGTCATACCGAGGAACAGGGTGCGGCCTGTCTTCCCCTTGACTTACTTCTTACACGATAGCATCAAAATGGCAATCGCGAACACTTTCTGATTTTCGAGAAAAAAAGAGGAGGGATCAAACCCCATTCCGCCGACATTCTAGCCGCCATACCTCTGCAGTACGTGTAGATAGAAGAAAGCCGATGAGTGCGTTTAATACAGCTCGTCGAACTCTATCTTCAGTATAAAGGACAACTCTCTATCCCAGCGCGTTTGGACGGGAGAGGCCGGCAAATTTTCAAAAAATGGTCATTATGACCTTCAACAGACTTTTTCTACACAAAGGAGAACAAAGCGGCTCAGAGGCCCGCCCTTTTAACTGTAGCATCCCCGCATGTTCCCAAGTAATCACCACTAAAAACCAGCAAATTCATCACACATTTTTCTAGCCTTAATTTTTGGGTACCTAAAATATTTGAGTCTCTAATTCCGAAAATAATGATCATACCGAGGAACGGGGTGCGGCCCTGTCTTCCCCCTTGACTTACTTCTTACACGATAGCATCAAAATGACAATCGCGAACACTTTCTGATTTTCGAGAAAAAAAGGAAGGGTTCAAACCCCCATTCCGCCGACATTCTAGCCGCCATAACTCTGCAGTAAGTGTAGTTAGAAGAAAGCCGATGAGTGCGTTGAATACAGCTCGTCGAACTCTATCCTCTGTATAAAGGACAACTATCTATCCCCGAGCGTTTGGACGGGAGAGGCCGGCAAAATTTCAAAAATGGTCATTTAGACTTTCCAAAACACACTTTTTTCCACACAAGGAGAACGAAGCGGCTCAGAGGCCCGCCGTTTTAACTGTAGCATCCCCATGTTCCCTAGTAATCACCGCTAAAATCCACCAAATCCGTCACACTTTTTCTAACGTTAATTTTTGGGTACCTACAATATTTGAGTCTCTAATTCCGGAAATAATGGTCAAACCGAGGAACGGGGTGCGGCCCTGTCTTCCCCCTTGACTTCCTTCTTACACGATAGCATCAAAATGGCAATCGCGAACACTTTCTGATTTTCGAGAAAAAAAGAGGAGGGTTCAAACCCCATTCCGCCGACATTCTAGCCGCCATACCTCTGCAGTACGTGTAGATAGAAGAAAGCCGATGAGTGCGTTTAATACAGCTCGTCGAACTCAATCCTCAATATAAAGGACAACTCTCTATCCCCGCGCGTTTGGACGGGAGAGGCCGGAAAATTTGAAAAAATGGTCTTTTTGACCTTCAAAAACAGACTTTTTTCCACACAAGGAGAACAAAGAGGCTCAGAGGCCCGCCCTTTTAACTGTACCATCCCCGCATGTTCCTAGTAATCACCGCTAAAATCCACCAAATCCGTCACACATTTTTCTAGCGTTAATTTTTGGGTACCTAAAATATTTGAGTCTGTAATTCCGGAAATAATGGTCATACCGAGGAACGGGTGCGGCCCTGTCTTCCCCTTGACTTACTTTTACACGATAGCTTCAAATGGCAATCGCGAACACTTGTGATTTTCGAGAAAAAAGGGAAGGTTCAAACCCCATTCCGCCGACATTCTAGCCAGCCATAACTCCGTAGTACGGTAGTTAGAAGAAAAGCCGATGAGTGCGTTGAATACAGCTCGTCGAACTCTATCTTCAGCATAAATGACAACATCTATCCCCATCGCGTTTGGACGGGAGAAGGGGCAAATTAAAAAAAATGGTCATTTAGATTCCCAAAAAAACTTTTTTCCCCCAAAAAAAGAAAGCGGCTAGAGGGCCCCCCCTTTTTAACTTAGCATCCCCCCTTTCCCCAGTAATCACCCTAAAATCCACCCAAAACCTCACCTTTTTTTTAACGTTAATTTTTTGGGGGCCTACAAATTTGAGCTTAATTCCGGAAATAATGGTCAACCGAGAAGGGTGCGGCCCCGTCTTCCCCTTGACTTCTTTTACACGATAGCTTTAAAATGGCATTTTGCGAACCCTTTTATTTTCGGAAAAAAGGGGGGGTTCAAACCCCATTCCCCGGGGCATTCTAGCCGTAACTCTGCAGTGTGTAGTTTGAAGAAAGGGGTGAGTGGTTAATACAGTTGCGAACTCATCTTTTTATAAAGGGAAAACTCTATCCCCGGGGTTTGGGCGGAGAAGGGGCAAATTTTAAAAAAAGGTCTTTTTTTCTTCCAAAAAAACTTTTTCCACACAAAAAGGAACGAAACGGTTTAGAGGGCCCCATTTTTTACTGTACCATCCCCCCTGTTCCCCCAAATCCCCTAAAATCCAGAATCCGTCACACATTTTTTTAGCCTTAATTTTTGGGGACCTAAAAATTTTTAGTCTCTAATTCCGGAAATAATGGTCAACGAGGGAAAGGGTGGGCCCCGTCTTCCCCTTTACACTTTTACACATGCATCAAAAAAGGGAATCCAACACTTTTTGATTTTAGAAAAAAAAGGGTTTAAACCCCATCCGCCGACATTCTACCCAAATCCATTCTGTGTTTGAAGAAAACCGATGGTGGGTTTTCAACTCGTCGAACTCCTTTTCCTCGTATAAAGGACAACTTTATCCCCACGGGGTTGGGCGGGGGGGCCGGCAAAATTTCAAAAAATGGTATTTGACTTTCCAAAAACATTTTTAAAGGAGAAAAGGGCTGGGCCCGCCTTTTTAAAAGCATCCCCCATTTAAAATAATCCCCCCCAAAACCACCCAAAACCTCCCCTTTTTCTAACTTAATTTTTGGGTACCTAAATATTTTAGTCTCTAATTTGGAAAAAATGGCAAACCGAGGAAAGGGTGCGGCCCCTTTTTCCCCTTGACTTCCCTTTTTACACGATAGCATCAAAAAAGGCAATCCGGGAAAACTTTCGATTTTCAGAAAAAAAAGAGGGTTCAAACCCCTTCCCCCGCATTCTGCCCCCATAACTCTGCAGGTGTAGTAGAAAAAAGCCCAAGTGCTTAATCAGCTCTCAACCCAACCTCAGTATAAAGGGCAACCTCTATCCCCGGGTTTGGGCGGAGAGGCCGCAAAAAAAAAAAATGGTTTTTTACCCTTCAAAAAAAACTTTTTTCCACACAAGGGGGACGAAGCGGCTCAGAGCCCGCTTTTTAAATGTACCATCCCCCTGTTCCCTAGAAACACCGCTAAAATCCAAATCCGTCCCCTTTTTTTTACCCCCAATTTTTGGGTACCTAAAAATTTGAGTCTCTAAATTCCCCAAATAATGGTCAACCGAGGAAGGGGTGCGGCCCCCTTCCCCATTCTTCCACGATAGCATCAAAATGGCAATCGCGAACCTTTCTGAATTTCGAGAAAAAAGGAGGGGTCAAACCCCATTCCGCCGACATTCTGCCCCCTACCTCGGTACGTGTAGATGAAGAAAGCCGGAGTGCGTTTTAAAACAGCTCGTCGAACTCATCTTTAGTATAAAAAAAACCTCTATCCCAGCGCGTTTGGACGGGGAAAAGGGCCCGGTTTCAAAAATGGTCATTTTGACCTTTGAAGACTTTTTTTACCAAAAGGGGAAAAAGGGGTCAGAGGCCCGCCCAACTGTAGCTCCCCGCATGTTCCATAACCGCTAAAAACCAGCAAATTCATCACCTTTTTCTAGCCTTAATTTTTGGGGCTTAAAAAATTTTTAGTCTCTAATTGGAAATAATGGTCATACCAGGAACGGGGGGGCGGCCCCGTCTTTTTTCACTTTTAAAGTGCTAAAATGACAATCGCGAACCTTTCGATTTTCGAGAAAAAAAGAAGGGTTCAAACCCCATTCCGCCGACATTCTAGCCGCCATAACTTGCATAAGTGTAGTTGGAAAACCCATTAGTGCGTTTAATACAGCTCGTGAAATTTTATCCTCAGTATAAAGGGCAACCTATCCCCGAGCGTTTGGGCGGAGAGGCCGGGAAAAATTTCAAAAATGGTCTTTTGGCCCAAAAAAAGACTTTTTTTTCAAAGGAGAACAAAAACGGCTCAGAGGCCCGCCCCCAATTCCATCCCCTCATGTTCCTAGAATCCCTAATCCCCCAAATCCTCCACTTTTTTGCAATTTTTCCCCAAAAAATTTTTGTTTTAATTCCGGAAATAATGGTCAAAACCGAGGAACGGGGGCGGCCCTTTTCCCCCCTTGACTTACCTTCACGATACATCAAAAAGGCAATCGCGAACACTTTCTGATTTTCAGAAAAAAAAGGGGGGTTCAAACCCCCATTCCGCCGACATTCTAGCCGCCATACCCCCAGTACGTGTAGTAAAAAAAGCCGGTGATGTTTGCACACTCGTCAAATCTATCTTCAATAAAAGACAAACCTACCCGCGTTTGGAGGAGGCCGAAAATTTAAAATTTTCATTTTACCTTCAAAACAACTTTTTTTCCCCAAAGGAGAACAAAACGGGTAAGGCCCCCCCTTTTAACTGTAGCATCCCCCATGTTCCCTAGTAATCACGCTAAAACCACCCAAAAATTTTACACTTTTTCTAACTTAATTTTTGGGGCCTACAACATTTGAGTCTTAATTCCGGGGAAAAAAGGTATACGAGGAACGGGTGGGGCCCGTCTTCCCCCCCTTTTACTTACTTTTAAACATAGACAAATGGAACGCGAACACTTTCTGATTTTCGAGAAAAAAGGAAGGGTTCAAACCCCCTTCCCCACATTCTAGCCCCATAACCCCTGGTGGGGGAGAGAAGAAAGCCGATGGTGCGTTAATACACTCGTCGAATCTATCCTCGAAAAAGGGAAAAATTCTTCCCCCAGCGTTTGGACGGGAGGGGCAAAATTTAAAAAAAGTCTTTTTCTTTCAAAACAACTTTTTTCCCAAAAGGAAGAAGCGGCTAGGGCCGCCTTTTTAAATGTACATCCCCCCCTGTTCCCCAGTAATCACCCTAAAATCCCCCAAATCCGTCCCCTTTTTCTAACTTAATTTTTTCCAAAATTTTGAGTCTCTAATTCCGGAAATAATGGTCAAACCGAGGAACGGGTGCGGCCCCCTTTTTCCCCCATTACTTCTTCACGATAGCATCAAAAGGGAATCCGAAAACTTTTTGATTTTCAGAAAAAAGGAGGGTTCAAACCCCCCTTTCCCCCGACATTCTAGCCGCCATACCTCCGTACGTGTAATGAAGAAGCCGTGGTGCGTTTAAAACATCGTCAATTTTATCCTCAATAAAAACAACTCTACCCCGGCGTTTGGAGGGGGAGGGAAAAATTTAAAAATGGTCTTTTTTTCCCAAAAAAAACTTTTTCCCCCAAAAGGAAAAACAAACCTCAGAGGCCTGCCCAACTGACCCTCCCCCATTTCCCATAATCACCGCTAAATCCACCAAATCCCCATTTTTTTATTAATTTTTTTACCTAAAAATTGAGTCTTAATTCCGGGAAAAAATGGTCAAACCGAGGAACGGGTTTCGCCCCGTCTTCCCCCTTTACTTCCTTTTTCCCATAGCTCAAAATGCAATCGCGAAACTTTTGATTTTCGAGAAAAAGGAAGGGGTTAAACCCCCTTCCCCGACATTCTAGCCCCCATCCCCTGCAGTACGGGAGTAGAAGCCGGTGAGTGCGTTTACACTCGCAACTCATCTTCAATAAAAAAACAAATCTACCCCCCGCGTTTGGGCGGGAGGGGGGAAAATTTTCAAAAAAAGGTCATTTTTTCCTTCCCAAAAAACTTTTTTTTTACACAAGGAGAAAAACGGTCAGGGGCCCCCCCCTTTTCTTACATCCCCGAAAGTTCCCAAATCCCCCAAAAAAAAAATCGTCAAATTTTTTTTACTTAATTTTTGGGGACCTAAAATTTAGTCTTAATTCCGGAAAAATGGTCTAGAGGAAGGGGGCGGCCCTGTCCTCCCCTGACACTTACACGATAGCCAAAAAAGGCATCCGGGAAAATTTTGATTTTCGAAAAAAAAGGAAGGGGGTTTAAACCCCATTCCCCGGGAAAATTTAGGGCCCTAACTTGGTACGTGGGTTTGAAGAAAGCCCATGAGTGCGTTGAAAACATGCGAACTCATCTTTATAAAGGACAATTTTCTATCCCCCCCGGGGTTTGGGCGGGAGAAGGGGGCAAATTTTTTAAAAAATGGTCATTTTTACCTTCCAAAAAACTTTTTCCCCAAAGGAGAACGAAGCGGGGCAGAGGCCCGCCCTTTTTTCTGCCACCCCCATGTTCCCCAGTAATCCCGCTAAAATCCACAAATCCGTCCCCTTTTTCTACCTTAATTTTTGGGTACCTAAATATTTAAAACTCTATTTCGGGAAAAAATGGTAACCGAGGAAGGGGGCCCCGTCTTCCCTTTTACTTCCCCTTTCACGATAGCATCAAATGGGAATCGCGAAAAAAAAAAAAAAAAAAAAAAAAAAAAAAAAAAAAAAAAAAAAAAAAAAAAAAAAAAAAAAAAAAAAAAAAAAAAAAAAAAAAAAAAAAAAAAAAAAAAAAAAAAAAAAAAAAAAAAAAAAAAAAAAAAAAAAAAAAAAAAAAAAAAAAAAAAAAAAAAAAAAAAAAAAAAAAAAAAAAAAAAAAAAAAAAAAAAAAAAAAAAAAAAAAAAAAAAAAAAAAAAAAAAAAAAAAAAAAAAAAAAAAAAAAAAAAAAAAAAAAAAAAAAAAAAAAAAAAAAAAAAAAAAAAAAAAAAAAAAAAGGGAAATGGATGAGTGCGTTTAAACACTCGTCAAAACCCATCTTCAATAAAAGACAATTTTCTTCCGCGCGTTTGGACGGAGAGGCGGAAAAATTTCCAAAAATGGTCTTTACCTTCAAAAAAACTTTTTTTACACAAGGAGAACAAAGGGCTCAGACCCCCCAACTTTGCATCCCCATGTTCCCCA
This sequence comes from Periplaneta americana, assembly GCA_025594305.2. Lineage (NCBI taxonomy): Eukaryota > Metazoa > Arthropoda > Insecta > Blattodea > Blattidae > Periplaneta > Periplaneta americana. Next base: position 13,673,416 of record JAJSOF020000039.1, on the reverse strand, counting down.
TAATCACCCAAACCCCCAAATCCAACCTTTTTTTTCCCTTAATTTTTGGGTACCTAAAATTTGAGTTTTAATTCCCAAAAAAGGTAAACCGAGGAAGGGGTGGCCCCGTCTTCCCCCGAAACCCTTTTTACACGATAGCATCAAAAAAGGAATCGCGAACACTTTCCGATTTTCGAGAAAAAAGGGGGGGGGTCAAACCCCCATTCCGCCGACATTCTACCCATACCCCTGCATAGTGTAGTGAAGAAAGCCGATATGCGTTTAATACAGCTCGTCGAATCTATCTTTAGTATAAAGGACAACCCTATCCCCCGCGTTTGGGCGGGAAGGGGAAAAATTTAAAAAAAGGTAAATTTGACTTTCAAAAGACTTTTCCCAAAAAGGGGGAAAAAAAGCGGCTAGAGGCCCCCCCTTTTAACTTAGCATCCCCCATTTAAATAATCACCCTAAAAACCACAAATTTTCCCCTTTTTTTTACCTTAATTTTTGGGGACTTTAAAAATTTTAGCTTAATTCCGAAATAATGTCATAGAGGAAGGGTGCGGCCCCGTCTTTTGCCCTTTCTTTTTAAGATAGCTCAAATGCAATCCAACACCCGTTTTCGAGAAAAAAGGGGGGGGTTTAAACCCCCCTTCCGCCGACATTCTAGCCGCCATAAAACCCCGAAGGAGTAGTTTGAAGAAAGCCGATGAGTGCGTTTTAAAAACTCGTCAATTCTATCCTCATAAAAAGGACCTCTCTACCCCCCGGGTTTTGGGCGGGGGAGGCCGAAAAAAAAAAAATGGTTATTTTACCTTCCCAAAAAAGACTTTTTCCACACAAGGGGAACAAAGGGGGTCAGAGGCCCGCCCTTTTTTCTGTACCCTCCCCCATGTTTCCTAGTAATCACGCAAAAACCCCAAAACCCCCAAATTTTTTCTCGTTAATTTTTTGGGGACCTAAAAATTTGGTCTTAATTCCGGAAAAAAATGGTCATACGGGGGAACGGGGGCGGCCCCCCCCCTTTATTTTAAATTAAAAGAACCAAAATGGAATCGCGAACACTTTGATTTTCGAAAAAAGGGGTTTAAACCCCCTTCCGCCGACATTCTAGCCGCCTGACTCGCAGTGTAGTTAGAAGAAAAGATAGTGCCTTTTTAAAACAGCTCGTCGAACTCTATCTTCAGTATAAAGGAAACCCTATCCCCCGCGTTTGGGCGGAAGGCCGGGAAATTTAAAAAAAAAGGGCATTTAGACCTTCCAAAAAACTTTTTTTTCCCCACAAGGGGAACGAAGCGGCTTAGAGGCCCGCCTTTTTCTTACATCCATGTTCCAGTAATCCCGCAAAAACCACAAAAACCTCAACTTTTTCTAACGTTAATTTTTGGGTACCTCAACATTTGAGTCTTAATTCCGAAATAATGGTCTACCGAGGGAAGGGGTGCGGCCTGTCTTCCCCTTGACTTACTTTTAAAGTAGCTCAAAATGCAATCCGGGAAAACTTTTGATTTTCGAAAAAAAAAGGGGGAAAGGGGTTTAAAACCCCCTTCCGCCGACATTCTACCCCTAACTCTCAGTAAGTTATTAGAAGAAAGCGAATGCTTTTAATACATTGCAAACTCTATCTTAATAAAAGGAAAATTCTACCCGCGTTTGACGGGAGGGAAATTTCAAAAAAAAGGCTTTTACCCTTTAAAAAGACTTTTTTCCACAGGAGAACAAAACGGTCAGAGGCCCCCATTTAAATGACATCCCCGCATGTTCCCCGTAATCCCCAAAATCCACAAAACGTCCACCCAACTTAATTTTGGGTCCTAAAAGAGTCTTAATTCCGGAAATAATGGGATAAAGGGAAAGGGGGCGGCCCCGTCTTCCCCCTTGATTACTTTTTCCCATAGCCAAAAAGGCATTTCCGAACACTTTTGATTTTCGAAAAAAAAAAGGGGGAAGGGGGTTTAAACCCCATTCCCCCACATTCAGCCCCAAAAATCTGCATACGTATTAAAGAAAGGAGGTGCGTTGAATACACTGCGAACCTATCCGTATAAAGGACAATTTATCCCCCGGGGTTTTTAGGGGGAGGGGGAAATTTTTAAAAAAAGGGCATTTTTACTTCC
>JAJSOF020000039.1:13638009-13671220 GCA_025594305.2 Periplaneta americana | reverse complement strand
AAGCGGCTTAGAGGCCCGCCGTTTTAACTGTAGCATCCCCGCATGTTCCTAGTAATCACCGCTAAAATCCACCAAATCCGTCACACTTTTTTCTAACGTTAATTTTTGGGTACCTACAACATTTGAGTCTCTAATTCCGGAAATAATGGTCATATCGAGGAACGGGGTGCGGCCCTGTCTTCCCCCTTGACTTATTTCTTACACGATAGCATCAAAATGGCAATCGCGAACACTTTCTGATTTTCGAGAAAAAAGGGAAGGGTTCAAACCCCATTCCGCCGACATTCTAGCCGCCATGCATTCCTCTGCAGTACGTGTAGTTAGAAGAAAGCCGATGAGTGCGTTTAATATAGCTCGTCGAACTCTATCTTCAGTATAAAGGACAAATCTCCCCCGCGCGTTTGGACGGGAGAGGCCGGAAAATTTCCAAAAATGATCATTTTCACCTTCTAAAACGACTTTTTTCCAAAAGAACAAAGGCTCAGAGGGCCCTTTAACTGTAGCATCCCCGCATGTTCCAGTAATCACCGCTAAAATCCACCAAATCTGTCACACTTTTTTCTAGCGTACGTTTAGAAGAAATGGTCATACCGAGGAGTTTGACTTACTTTTTACACGATAGCTTCAAAATGGCGTCGAAACTTTCTGATTCGAGAAAAAAGGGGGGTTCAAACCCCATTCCGCCGACATTCTAGCCGCATAACTCTGCAGTACGTGTAGTTAGAAGAAAGCCGATGAGTGCGTTGAATACAGCTAGCGAAAATCAGTATAAAAAAAATTACCTATCCCGGCGTTTGGACGGGAGACAAATTTTCAAAAAATGGTCATTTTTTTTCCACACAAGGAGAACGAAGCGGTTCAGAGGCCCGCCTTTTAACTGTACCATCCCCGCATGTTCCCTAGTAATCACCGCTAAAATCCACCAAATCCGTCACACATTTTTTCTACGTTAATTTTGGGTACCTAAAATATTTTAGTCTCTAATTCCGGAAATAATGGTCATATGAGGAACGGGTGCGGCCCTGTCTTCCCCTTGACTTTCTTCTTACACGATAGCATCAAAATGGCAATCGCGAACACTTTCTGACTTTCGAAAAAAAAAAGGGAAGGGTTCAAACCCCCATTCCGCCGACATTCTAGCCGCCATACCTCTGCAGTACATGTAGTTAGAAGAAAGCCGATGAGTGCGTTTAATAAAGTTCGTCGAACTCTATCTTCAGAATAAAGGACAACTCCTATCCCCGAGCGTTTGGACGGGACAGGCCGGCAAATTTAAAAAATGGTCATTTAGACCTTCCAAAACACACATTTTTCCACACAAGGAGAACAAAGCGGCACAGAGGCCCGCCGTTTTAACTGTAGCATCCCCGCATGTTCCTAAAACCACCGCTAAAATCCACCAAATCCGTCACACTTTTTCTAACGTTAATTTTTGGGTACCTACAACATTTGAGTTTCTAATTCCGGAAATAATGGTCAAGCGAGGAACGGGGTGCGGCCCTGTCTTCCCCCATTGACTTACTTCTTACACGATAGCATCAAAATGGCAATCGCGAACACTTTCTGATTTTCGAGAAAAAAAGGGAAGGGTTCAAACCCCATTCCGCCGACATTCTAGGCGCCATAACTCTGCAGTACGTGTAGTTAGAAGAAAGCCGATGAGTGCGTTTAATACAGCTCGTCGAACTCTATCTTCAGTATAAAGGACAACTCTGTATCCCCGAGCGTTTGGACGGTGAGGGCCGGGAAAATTTCAAAAATGGTCTTTTTGACCTTCAAAAACAGACTTTTTCCACACAAGGAGAACGAAGCGGCTCAGAGGCCCGCCTTTTAACTGTACCATCCCCGCATGTTCCCAAGTAATCACCGCTAAAATCTGCAAATTCGTCACACTTTTTCTAGCCTTAATTTTTGGGTACTTAAAATATTTGAGTCTCTAATTCCGGAAATAATGGTCATACCGAGGAACGGGGTGCGGCCCTGTCTTCCCCCTTGACTTACTTCTTACACGATAGCATCAAAATGGCAATCGCGAACACTTTCTGATTTTCGAGAAAAAAGGGAAGGGTTCAAACCCCATTCCGCCGACATTTCATGACTTTTCGAGAAAAAATTTTAGTCTCTAATTCCGGAAAGCCGATGAGCGTTTGATTCCACACAAGGAGAACAAAGCGGCGAGAGGCCTTTAATAGCATCCCGCATGTTCAAACCCCTAAAAATCCACTTTTTCAAGCGACAACTAAACATTTGATCTCTAATTCCGAAAATTTCTCATGAAGAGGTCCCCTTACTTCTTACACGATAAAAAAAAATGGTCGAACACTTTTGATTTTAGAAGGATTCAAACCCCATCCGTCGACATTTTGACTCTGCAGTAAGTAGTTAGAAGAACGATGAGTGCGTTTAATACAGCTCGTCAAACTCTATCTTCAGCATCATAGAGACAACTCCAATCCCCGCGCCTTTGGACTTGAGAGGTCTTCAAAAAAAAAAAAAAATGTTCATTTTGTCGTTCCAAAACAGTCTTTTTCCACACAAGGAGAACGAAGCGGCTCAGAGGCCCGCCCTTTTAACTGTAGCATCCCAGCATGGTCGCTAATAATCACCGGTAAAATCCAGCATATCCGATCACACTTTTTCTAGCCTTAATTTTATGGTACCTAAAATATTTGAGTCTCTAATTCCGGAAATAATGGTCATACCGAGGAACGGGTGCGGCCCTGTCTTTCTCCTTGACTTTACTCTTACACCATAGCATCAAAATAGCAATCGCGAACACTTTCGGATTTTCGAGAAAAAAGAGGAGGAGTTCAATCCCCCATTCCGCCGACATTCTAGCCGCCATAACTCTGCAGTACGTGTAGTTAGAAGGAAGCCGATGAGTGCGTTTAATACAGCTCGTCGAACTCTATCCTCAGTATAAAGGACAACTCTGTATCCCCGAGCGTTTGGACGGTGGGGCCGGAAAATTTCAAAAATGGTCTTTTTGACCTTCCCAAACAGACTTTTTCCACACAAGGAGAACGAAGCGGCTCAGAGGCCCGCCCTTTTAACTGTACCATCCCCTATGTTCCCTTGTAATCACCGCTAAAATCCACCAAATCCGTCACACTTTTATCTAGCCTTAATTTAGGGTACCTAAAATATTTGAGTCTCTAATTCCGGAAGTAATAGTAATACCGGGGAACGGGTGCGGCCCTGTCTTCCCCCTTGACTTACGTTTTCTTACACGATAGCATCAAAATGGCAATCGCGAACACTTTCTGATTTTCGAGAAAAAAAGGAGGGGTTCAAACCCCTATTCCGCCGACATTCTAGCCGCCATACCTCTGCAGTACGTGTAGATAGAAGAAAGACGATGAGTGCGTTTAATACAGCTCGTCGAACTCTATCTTCAGTATAATGGACAACTCCCTATCTTTGCGCGTTTGGACGGGAGATGCCGGCAAAATTTCAAAAAATGGTCATTTAGACCTTCCAAAACACACTTTTTTCCACACAAGGAGAACGAAGCGGCTCAGAGGCCCGCGATTTTAACTGTAGCATCCCCGCATGTTCCCTAGTAATCACCGCTAAAATCCACCAAATCCGTCACACTTTTCTGTAACGTTAATTTTGTGTACCTACAACATTTGAGTCTCTAATTCCGGAAATAATGGTCATACCGAGGAACGGGGTGCGGCGGTGTCTTCCCTCTTGACTTACTCCTTACACGATAGCATCAAAATGGGAATCGCGAACACTTTCTGATTTTCGAGAAAACAAGGGGAAGGGTTCAAACCCCATTCCGCCGACATTCTAGCCGCCATAACTCTGCAGTACGTGTAGTTAGAAGAAAGCCGATGAGTGCGTTGAATACAGCTCGTCGAACTCTATCCTCAGTATAAAGGACAACTCTCTACCCCGAGCTTTTGGACTGGAGAGGCGGGCAAAATTAAAAAAACTGTGTTTTTGACCTTCAAAACAGACTTTTTCCACACAAGGAGAACGAAGCGGGTCAGAGGCCCGTCCTTTTAACTGTAGCATCCCTGCATGTTCCGTAGTATTCACCGCCAAATTCCAGCAAATCCGTCACACTTTTTCTAGCCTTAATTTTTGGGTACCTAAAATATTAGAGTCTCTAATTCCGGAAATAATGGTCATACCAAGGAACGGGATGCGGCCATGTATTCCACTTTACTTACTTTTTACACAATAGAATCGAAGTGGCAATCGCGAACACTTTGTGATTTTCGTGAAAAAAAGGGAAGGGTTCAAACCCCCATTCCGCCGACATTCTAGCCGCCATGACTCTGCAGTACGTGTAGTTAGAAGAAAGCCAATGAGTGCCTTTAATACAGCTCGTCGCACTCTATCTTCAGTATAAAGGACAACCCTATCCCTGCGCGTTTGGACGGGAGAGGCAGGCAAAATTTCAAAAATGGTCATTTAGACCTTCCAAAACACACATTTTTCCACACAAGGAGAACAAAGCGGCACAGAGGCCCGCCGTTTTAACTGTAGCATCCCGCATGTTCCCTAAAACCACCGCTAAAATCCACCAAATCCGTCACACTTTTTCTAACGTTAATTTTTGGGTACCTACAACATTTGAGTTTCTAATTCCGGAAATAATGGTCATACCGAGGAACGGGGTGCGGCCCTGTCTTCCCCATTGTCTTACATCTTACACGATAGCATCAAAATGGCAATCGCGAACACTTTCTGATTTTCGAGAAAAAAGGGGAAGGGTTCAAACCCCCATTCCGCCGACATTCTAGGCGCCATAACTCTGCAGTACGTGTAGTTAGAAGAAAGCCGATGAGTGCGTTTAATACAGCTCGTCGAACTCTATCCTCAGTATAAAGGACAACTCTCTATCCCCGAGCGTTTGGACGGGAGTTGCCGGCAAAATTTCAAAATATGGTCTTTTTGACCTTCAAAACAGACTTTTTCCACACAAGGAGAACGAAGCGGGTCAGAGGCCCGTCCTTTTAACTGTAGCATCCCTGCATGTTCCGTAGTATTCACCGCCAAATTCCAGCAAATCCGTCACACTTTTTCTAGCCTTAATTTTTGGGTACCTAAAATATTAGAGTCTCTAATTCCGGAAATAATGGTCATACCAAGGAACGGGATGCGGCCATGTATTCCACTTTACTTACTTTTTACACAATAGAATCGAAGTGGCAATCGCGAACACTTTGTGATTTTCGTGAAAAAAAGGGGAAGGGTTCAAACCCCCATTCCGCCGACATTCTAGCCGCCATGACTCTGCAGTACGTGTAGTTAGAAGAAAGCCAATGAGTGCCTTTAATACAGCTCGTCGCACTCTATCTTCAGTATAAAGGACAACTCACTATCCCTGCGCGTTTGGACGGGAGAGGCAGGCAAAATTTCAAAAAATGGTCATTTAGACCTTCCAAAACACACTTTTTTCCACACAAGGAGAACGAAGCGGCTCAGAGGCCCGCCGTTTTGACTGTAGCATCCCCGCATGTTCCCTAGTAATCACCGCTAAAATCCACCAAATCCGTCACACTTTTTGTAACGTTAATTTTTGGGTACCTACAACATTTGAGTCTCTAATTCCGGAAATAATGGTCATACCGAGGACCGGGGTGCGGCCCTGTCTTCCCCATTCACTTACTTCTTACACGATAGCATCAAAATTGCAATCGCGAACACTTTCTGATTTTCGAGAAAAAGGGGAAGGGTTCAAAACCCCCATTCCGCCGACATTCTAGCCGCCATAACTCTGTAGTACGTGTAGATAGAAGAAAGCCGATGAGTGCGTTTAATACAGCTCGTCGAACTCTTTCCTCAGTATAAGGGACGACTCTCTATCCCCGAGCGTTTGGACGGGAGAGGACGGCAAAATTTTAAAAAATGGTCTTTTTGACCATCAAAAACAGACTTTTTCCACACAAGGAGAACGAAGCGGCTCAGAGGCCCGCCCTTTTAACTGTACCATCCCCGCATGTTCCCAAGTAATCACCGCTAAAATCCAGCAAATTCGTCACACTTTTTCTAGCCTTAATTTTTGGGTACTTAAAATATTTGAGTCTCTAATTCCGGAAATAATGGTCATACCGAGGAACGGGGTGCGGCCCTGTCTTCCCCTTGACTTACTTCTTACACGATAGCTTCAAAATGGCAATCGCGAACACTTTCTGATTTTCGAGAAAAAAAGGCGAATGATTCAAACCCCCATCCGTCGACATTCTAGCCGCCATGACTCTGAAGTACGTGTAGTTAGAAGAAAGCCGATGAGTGCCTTTAATACAGCTCGTCAAACTATCTTCAGCATCAAGGACAACTCCAATCCCCGCGCCTATGGACTTGAGAGGTCTTCAAAATAAAAAAATGTTCATTTTGTCGTTCCAAAACAGTCTTTTTCCACACAAGGAGAACGAAGCGGCTCAGAGGCCCGCCCTTTTGACTGTAGCATCCCAGCATGGTCCCTAATAATCACCGGTAAAATCCAGCATATCCGATGCACTTTTTTTCTAGCCTTAATTTTAGGGTACCTAAAATATTTGAGTCTCTAATTCCGGAAATAATGGTCATACTGAGGAACGGGGTGCGGCCCTGTCTTTCTCCTTGACTGTACACTTACACCATAGCATCAAAATAGCAATCGCGAACACTTTCTGATTTTTGAGAAAAAAAAAAGGGGAAGAGTTCAAACCCCATTCCGAAGACATTCTAGCCGCCATAACTCTGCAGTGCGTGTAGTTAGAAGGAAGCCGATGAGTGCCTTTAATACAGCTCGTCGAACTCTATCTTCAGTATGAAAGACAACTCCCTATCCCTGAGCGTTTGGACGGGAGAGGCCGGCAAAATTTCAAAAAATGGTCATTTAGACCTTCCAAAACACACTTTTTTTCACACAAGGAGAACGAAGCGGCTCAGGGGCCCGCCGTTTTAACTGTAGCATCCCCGCATGTTCCCTAGTAATCACCGCTAAAATCCACCAAATTCGTCACACTTTTTCTAACGTTAATTTTTGGGTACCTACAATATTTGAGTCTCTAATTCCGGAAATAATGGTCATACCGAGGAACGGGGTTGCGGCCCTGTCTTCCCCCTTGACTTACTTACACGATAGCATCAAAATGGCAATCGCGAACACTTTCTGATTTTCGAGAAAAAAGGGAAGGGTTCAAACCCCATTCCGCCGACATTCTAGCCGCCATAACTCTGCAGTACGTGTAGTTAGAAGAAAGCCGATGAGTGCGTTGAATACAGCTCGTCGAACTCTATCCTCAGTATAAAGGACAACTCTCTACCCCGAGCGATTGGACTGAGAGGCGGGCAAAATTTCAAAAACGGTGTTTTTGACCTTCAAAACAGACTTTTTCCACACAAGGAGAACGAAGCGGCTCAGAGGCCCGTCCTTTAACTGTAGCATCCCTGCATGTTCCGTAGTATTCACCGCCAAATTCCAGCAAATCCGTCACACTTTTTCTAGCCTTAATTTTTGGGTACCTAAAATATTAGAGTCTCTAATTCCGGAAATAATGGTCATACCAAGGAACGGGATGCGGCCATGTATTCCACTTTACTTACTTTTACACAATAGAATCGAAGTGGCAATCGCGAACACTTTGTGATTTTCGAGAAAAAAGGGGATGGGTTCAAACCCCCATTCCGCCAACATTCTAGCCGCCATGACTCTGCAGTAAGTGTAGTTAGAAGAAAGCCGATGAGTGCCTTTAATACAGCTCGTCGAACTCTATCTTCAGTATAAAGGACAACTCCCTATCCCCGCGCGTTTGGACGGGAGAGGCCGGCAAAATTAAAAAAATGGTCATTTAGACCTTCCAAAACACACTTTTTCCAACCAAGGAGCACGAAGCGGCTTAGAGGCCCGCCGTTTTAACTGTAGCATCCCCGCATGTTCCCTAGTAATCACCGATGAAATCCACCAAATCCGTCACACTTTTTTCTAACCTTAATTTTTGGGTACCTAAAATATTTGAGTCTCTAATTCCGGAAATAATGGTCATGCCGAGGAAAGGGGTGCGGTCCTGTCTTCCCCCATGACTTACTTCTTACACGATAGCATCAAAATTGCAATCGCGAACACTTTCTGATTTTCGAGAAAAAAAGGGGAAGGGTTCAAACCCCATTCGGCCGACATTCTAGCCGCCATAATTCTGCAGTAGGTGTAGTTAGAAGAAAGCCAATGACTGCTTTTAATACAGCTCGTCAAACTCTATCTTCAGCATCAAGGACAACTCCAATCCCCGCGCCTTTGGACTTGAGAGGTCTTCAAAATAAAAAAAAAAATGTTCATTTTGTCCTTCCAAAACAGTCTTTTTCCACACAAGGAGAAGGAAGCGGCTCAGAGGCCCGCCCTTTTGACTGTAGCATCCCAGCATGGTCCCTAGTAATCACCGCTAAAATCCAGCATATCCGATGCACTTTTTTCTAGCCTTAATTTTAGGGTACCTAAAATATTTGAGTCTCTATTTCCTGAAATAATGGTCATACCGAGGAACGGGGTGCGGTCCTGTCTTCCCCTTGACTTTACTCTTACACGATAGCATCCAAATGGCAAACGGGAACACTTTCTGATTTTCGAGAAAAAAAGGGGAAGAGTTCAAACCCCCATTCCGAAGACATTCTAGCCGCCATAACTCTGCAGTACGTGTAGTTAGAAGAAAGCCGATGAGTGCGTTTAATACAGCTCGTCGAACTCTATCTTCAGTATATAGAACAACTCTCTATGCTGCTCGTTTGGACGGGAGAGGCCGGCAAAATTTCAAAAATGGTCTTTTGACCTTCCCAAACAGACTTTTTCCACACAAGGAGAACGAAGCGGCTCAGAGGCCCGCCCTTTTGACTGTAGCATCCCCGCAAGTTCCCTAGTAATCAACGCTAAAATCCAGCAAATCCGTTGCACTTTTATCTAGCCTTAATTTTTGGGTACCTAAAATATTTGGGTCTCTCATTCCGGAAATAATGGTCATACCGAGGATCGGGGGTGCGGCCCTGTCTTCCCCCTTGACTTACTTACACGATAGCATCAAATGGCAATCGCGAACACTTCCTGATTTTCGAGAAAAAAGGGGAAGCGTTCAAACCCCCATTCCGCCGACATTCTAGCCGCCATAACTCCGCAGTACGTGTAGTTAGAAGAAAACCGGTGAGTGCGTTTAATACAGCTCGTCGACCTCTATCTTGAGTATAAAGGACAACTCTCTATCCCTGCACGTTTGGACGGGAAGGCCGACAAAATAAAAAAATGGTCATTTTGACTTTCAAAACAAACTTTTTTCCACACAAGGAGAACGAAGCGGCTCAGAGGCCCGCCCTTTTAACTGTACCATCCCCGCATGTTCCCTAGTAATCACCGCTAAAATCCAGCAAATCGGTCAGACTTTTTCTAGACTTAATTTTTGGGTACATAAATTATTTGAGTCTCTAATTCCGGAAATAATGGTCACACGAGGAACGGGGTGCGGCCTTGACTTCCTCATTGACTTACTTCTTACACGATAGCATCAAAATGACAATCGCGAACACTATCTGATTTTCGAGGAAAATAGGGAACGGTTCAAAACCCCATTCTGCCGACATTCTAGCCGCCATAACTCTGCAGTACGTGTCGTTAGAAGAAAGCCAATGAGTATGTTTAATACAGCTCTTCGTATTCCATCTTCAGTATAAAGGACAACTCTCTATCCCTGCGCGTTTGGACAGGAGAGGCCGGCAAAATATCACAAAATGGTCATTTTGACCTTCCATAACACTTTTTTCCACACAAGGAGAACGAAGCGGCTGAGAGGCCCGCCCTTTTAACTGTGGTATCCCCGCATGTTCACTAGTAATGACCGCTAAAATCCAGCAAATCTGTTGCACTTGTTTCTAGCCTTAATTTTTGGGTACCTAAAATATTTGAGTCCCTATTTCCGGAAATAATTGTGATACCGAGGAACGGGGTGTTGCCCTGTCTTCCCCATTGACTTCTTACCCGATAGCATGAAAATGGCAATCGCGAACACTATCTGATTTTCGAGGAAAATAGGGAAGGGTTCAAACCCCATTCCGCCGACATTCTAGCCGCGATAACTCTGCAGTACGTGTCGTTCGTAGAAAGCCGATGAGTGCGTTTAATACAGCTCGTCGAATTCCATCTTCAGTATAAAGGACAACTCTCTATCCCTGCGCGTTTGGACGGGAGAGGCCGGCAAAGGTTCACTTAATGATCATTTTGACATTCCAAAACAGACTTTTTCACACAAGGAGAACGAAACGGCTCAGAGGCCCGCCCTTTTGACTGTAGCATAACCGCATGTTCCCTAGTAATCACCGCTACAATTCAGCAAATCCGATGCACTTTTTCTAGCCTTAATTTTAGGGTACCTAAAATATTTGAGTCTCTAATTCCGGAAATAATGGTCATACCGAGGAACGGGGTGCGGCACTGTCTTCCCCATGAACTTACTTGTTACACGATAGCATCAAAATGGCAATCGCGAACACTTTCTGATATTCGAGAAAAAAAGGGAAGGGTTCAAACCCCATTCCGCCGACATTCCAGCCGCCATAACTTTGCAGTACGTGTAGATAGAAGAAAGACGATTAGTGCGTTTAATACAGCTCGTCGAACTCTATCCTCAGTATATAGGACAACTCTCTATCCCCGAGCGTTTGGACGGGAGAGGCCGGCAAAATATCACAAAATGGTCATTTTGACCCTCCATAACACTTTTTTCCACACAAGGAGAACGAAGCGGCTCAGAGGCCTGCCTTTTAACTGTAGTATCACCGCATGTTCCCTAGTAATCACCGCTAAAATCCAGCAAATCCGTCACACTTTTTATCTAGCCTTAATTTTGGGTAGGGCTACTTAAAATATTTGAGTCTCTAATTTCGGAAATATCACAAATAGGAGATTACTTGTTGTATTATGGGGAAGGAAACAATAATCACCAATTAGGAACAGGATTCTTTGTTCATAAAAGAATAAAATCAGCAGTAAAAAGGTCGAATTTATCAGTGACAGGTTATCATATTTAGTATTTAAGGGTAGATGGTGCGACATCATAGTTATAAATGCTCACGCCCCTAGAGAAGAGAAAGACGACCATATAAAGAATAGCTTCTATGAGGAATTGGAACATACTTTTGATCAGTTCCTAGATATCACATGAAAATTTTATTGGGGGATTTCAATGCTAAAGTAGGACGGGAGGATATTTTTAGACCAACTATTGGAAAAAGAGAGCCTACACGCAATTAGTAGTGACAATGGAGTTAGATTAGTCAACTTTGCCACATCGAAAAATTTAATTGTCAAAAGTACAACATTCCCCATAAGGATATACATAAATATACTTGGACTTCTCCAGATGGATTGACACACAACCAAATAGATCACATCTTGATAGATAAACGGAGACATACTAGTATAGTAGATATTCGAACTTTCAGGGTGCAGACTGTAATTCTGACCATTATTTGGTGATTGGAGAATTAAGAGAAAGATTATCAGTAGCCAAGCGAGTAGAGCAACAAGTTAATATTACTAAATTCAATATTTTGAAATTAAAGGACGAGGAAACTAAGCAACATTATCAGGTCGAAATTTCAAATAGGTTTGCCGTATTAGCAAGTTCCGACGAAGTTGACAAAGAGTTAGATGTTAATAGCATGTGGGAAAATATCCGAGACAATATCAAAATTGCAGCTGAACAGAGCATAGGTTATTATGAAACTAAGAAAAAGAAACCGTGGTTTGAAAAGATTGTTGCATGGTAGTAGAAAGAAGGAAACAGGCAAAATTGAAATTTTACAGGATCCAGTTGAGTAGAAGAGAGATAATTATTTCAATGAAAGACGGGAAGCAAGTCGTACAATTAGGATTAAAAAGAGAGGTTACTTGAAGGAAAAACTGAATGAGGTAGAAACAAATAGTAAGAATAAAAACATTCGAGATTTATATAAGGGTATAAAGGAATTTAAGAACGGATATCAGCCAAGGGTAAACGTGATCAAGGATGAGAATGGTGACTTGCTTGCAGACTCTCCATCAATCTTAAACAGATGGAAAACTATTTTGCGCAACTACTAAATGTACATAGGCCAAATAGAAATGATCGGGACGAAATTGAAATACAAACTGCTGAGCCATTTATACCCGAACCCACGCTTTCAGAAGTCGAAATTGCGATAGAAAATCTGAAAAAGTACAAGTCTCCAGGTATCGATCAAATTCCAGCAGAATTAATACAAGAGGGTGGGAGTGCATTATATAGCGAAATTTATAAACTTGTACTTGCTATTTGGGAAAAGGAAATTGTACCAGAACAATGGAAGGAGTCCATAATTGTACCTATTTTTAAAAAGGGGGACAAAACCAACTGTGGTAACTTTCGAGGAATATCACTTTTGTTGACGTCGTACAAAGTTTTGTCCAATATTCTTTTGAGAAGATTAACTCCGTACGTAGATGAAATTATTGGGGATCATCAGTGCGGTTTTCGGCGTAATAGATCGACTATTGATCAGATTTTTTGTATTCGACAGATAATGGAGAAAAATGGGAGTATAAGGGTACAGTACATCAGTTATTCATAGATTTCAAAAAGGATTATGACTCGGTTAAGAGGGAAGTATTATATGATATTCTTATTGAATTTGGTATTCCCAAGAAACTAGTTCGATTAATTAAAATGTGTCTCAGTGAAACATACAGCAGAGTCCGTATAGGTCAGTTTCTATCTGATGCTTTTCCAATTCACTGCGGGCTAAAGCAGGAGATGCACTATCACCTTTACTTTTAACTTCGCTCTAGAATATGCCATTAGGAAAGTTCAGGATAACAGGCAGGGTTTGAATTGAACGGGTTACATCAGCTTCTTGTCTATGCGGATGACGTGAATATGTTAGGAGAAAATACACAAACGATTAGGGAAAACACGGAAATTTTACTTGAAGCAAGTAGAGCGATCGGTTTGGAAGTAAATCCCGAAAAGACAAAGTATATGATTATGTCTCGTGACCAGAATATTGTACGAAATGGAAATATAAAAATTGGAGATTTATCCTTCGAAGAGGTGAAAAATTCAAATATCTTGGAGCAACAGTAACAAATATAAATGACACTCGGGAGGAAATTAAACGCAGAATAAATATGGGAAATGCGTGTTATTATTCGGTTGAGAAGCTCTTATCATCCAGTCTGCTGTCGAAAAATCTGAAAGTTAGAATTTATAAAACAGTTATATTACCGGTTCTTCTGTATGGTTGTGAAACTTGGACTCTCACTCTGAGAGAGGAACATAGGTTCAGGGTGTTTGAGAATAAGGTGCTAAGGAAAATATTTGGGGCTAAGCGGGATGAAGTTACAGGAGAATGGAGAAAGTTACACAACACAGAACTGCACGCATTGTATTCTTCACCTGACATAATTAGGAACATAAAATCCAGACGTTTGAGATGGGCAGGGCATGTAGCACGTATGGGCGAATCCAGAAATGCATATAGAGTGTTAGTTGGGAGACCGGAGGGAAAAAGACATTTAGGGAGGCCGAGACGTAGATGGAGGATAATATTGGAAGAGATCAAACCCCCATTCCGCCGACATTCTAGCCGCCATAACTCTGCAGTACGTGTCGTTAGAAGAAAGCCGATGAGTGCGTTTAATACAGCTCGTCGAATTCCATCTTCAGTATAAAGGACAACTCTCTATCCCTGCGCGTTTGGACGGGAGAGGCCGGCAAAATATCACAAAATGGTCATATTGACCTTCCATAACACTTTTTCCACACAAGGAGAACGAAGCGGCTCAGAGGCCTGCCCTTTTAACTGTAGCATCCCCGGATTTTCCCTAGTAATCACCGCTAAAATCCACCAAATCCGTCACACTTTTTTTTAGCCTTAATTTGGGGTAGGGCTACTTAAAGATTTGAGTCTCTAATTCGGAAATAATGGTCATACCGAGGAACGGGGTGCGGCCCTGTCTTCCCCTTGACTTACTTCTTACACGATACCATCAAAATGGCAATCGCGAACACTTTCTGATTTTCGAGAAAAAAAGCGAAAGAGTTCGAACCCCCATTCTGCCGACATTCTAGCCGCCATGACTCTGCAGTACGTGTAGTTAGAAGAAAACGGATGAGTGCGTTTAATACAGCTCGTCGAACTCTATCTTCAGTATAAAGGACAACTCTCTATCCCCGAGCGTTTGGACGGGATAGGCCGGCAAATTTTCAAATATTGGTCATTTTGACCTTCCAAAACAGACTTTTTCCACCCAAGGAGAACGAAGCGGCTCAAAGGCCCGCCCGTTTAACTATAGCATCCCCGCATGTTCCCTACTAATCACCGCTAAAATCCAGGATATCCGTCACACTTTCTTCTAGCCTTAATTTTTGGATACCTAAAATATTTGGGTCTCTAATTCCGGAAATAATGGTCATATCGAGGAACGGGGTGCGGCCATGTCTTCCCCCTTGACTTACTTCTTACACGATAGCATCAAAATGGCAATCGCGAACACTTTTTGATTTTCGAGCAAAAAAGGGGAAGGGTTCAAACCCCCATTCCGCCGACATTCTAGCCGCCATAACTCTGCAGTACGTGTAGATAGAAGAAAGCCGATGAGTGCGTTTATTACAGCTCGTCGAACTCTATCTTCAGTACAAAGGACAAATCTCTATCCCCGCGCGTTTGGACGGCAGAGGCCGGCAATATTTAAAAAAATGGTCATTTTGACATTCCAAAATAGACTTTTTCCACACAAGGAGAACGAAGCGGCTGAGAGGCCCGCCCTTTTAACTGCAGCATCCCCGCATGTTCCCTAGCAATCACCGCTAAAATCCAGCAAATCTGTCACACTTTTTCTCGCCTTAATTTTTGGGTACCTAAAATATTTGAGTCTCTAATGCCGGAAATAATGGTCATACCGAGGAACGGGGTGCGGCCCTGTCTTCCCCTTGACTTACTTCTTACACGATAGCATCAAAATGGCAATCGCGAACACTTTCTGATTTTCGACATTCTAGCTGCCATAACTCTGCAGTACGTGTAGTTAGAAGAAAGCCGATGAGTGCGTTTAATACAGCTCGTCGAACTCTATCTTCAGTATAAAGGACAACTCTCTATCCCCGCATGTTAGGATGGGAGAGGCCTGCAATATTTCAAAAAACGGTCATTTTGACCTTCCAAAACAGACCTTTTTCTACAGAAGGGTAACGAAGCGGCTCAGAGGCCCGCTCTTTTAACTGTAGCATCCCCGTATGTTCCGTAGTAATCACCGCTTAATTCCAGCAAATCCGTCGCACTTTTTTCTAGCATTAATTTTTTGATATCTAAAATATTTGAGTCTCTAATTCCGGAAATAATGACCTAACCTAGGAACGGGATGCTGTATTCCCCCATGACTTACTTTGGATACAATAGCATCAAAATGGCTAGCCCGAACACAATCTCTATTCTGCTAACATTCTTGCCGCCATAACTCCCCCATATGTGTAGTGAGAACAAAGTGTATTAGTGCTGCAAATAGAGGTCCTCGAACTCTGTAAACGACAACCATCTGCCCCGTGCATATCGACGGTAGAGGCTGCCTAATGTAGAAAGTAACGTAAATTTGACTTCCCGAAACAGGTGTTCTCCTGACTTGGCCCCTTCTGATTACCATCTATTCGGAGCTTTGAAGAAATCTCTGCATAGACTTCATTTCGCCGACTTCCAGGAACTGAATGCAGCTGTCCTGACGTGGTTGCGACAACCTCCAAAAACAGAACAGGGCCTACAGAACTTGCTACATTGGTGCTACATTGAAAATATTAATTACAGAACCGATAGCGCTAAAACATATACATTTCTGAAGAATATTTCCAATACACGGGAAAATATTTGCCAACCTATTATTCAGAATAACAAAACACTAACAGATAGTAGAGTTATAGCAAACGCATTTAATAAACACTACTCAAACTCTCACAGATTACATCCCAATATCAAAAAAACTGTCAAATTTATCCAAAGAGAATTACGTAAATATAATAACAACAATATCACAAAACCTGAAATATTCCATCAAAATTTTACTTCCAAAGAATTAAGGAAAGCTATACAAAATTTAAAAACCAGGAAATCTCCTGGCCCCCACAACATTCATTCAGAATTTTTGAAACATCTGGGGAAAAAGCCAAGTCTGTGCTTTTATCCATTTTCAATTTATCATGGAACACTTCAATTCCTGCAGCTTGGAAAAAGCAATCATTGTACCAAATCACAAAAAAGAGAAACCTGCTCATGATGTTAATAGTTATCGACCAATAGCACTATTAAGCATGATAGCAAAAACCATGGACTCCATGATCTCCAACAGATTAACTTGGTATTTAGAATCTCAAAATCTTTTATCACCAAGACAAGCCGGCTTTCGACAACTACACTCTACTAATGAACAAGTCATACGCCTCGGCCAAGAAATAAAAGACAGTTTTAAAAAAGAAGACACCTTGGCAATATTTATTGACTTTCAGTTAGCATATGACTCTGTTTGGAGAAATAAATTATTACTAAAACTCCAGAAATTAGGTATCTCCAGCAATATGTTCAGATGGATATCAGAATCCCTTAGTCAAAGATTCATTGCTACAAAATTCAATAACTCACTTTCTAGTTACAAACAAACATATCGAGGTCTACCTCAGGGTGCTGTCCTCAGCACAACTCTATTCAATATTTATATAAATGACTTACCCTCCCTATTAGAGGAATCAAACATGAAAACAGCACTATTTGCAGATGATATAGTTTTGTGGACTTCCTGATCTCACAGACATAGAGACAAAATTCAAAATTCTGCTCTTAAAGCTCTAAATCAACTACCTGAATAGAATACATCAAATTTGATGACATTCAATTTAGGCAAAAGTAACTACCAAATATTTTCACTTGGTAAAAAGAAAGAGAATTCAATATCAATACAATGGCCAACACCTTCCTAGGACTTATGAATCCAAATATCTTGGAGTTATTTTCGGCAGTAAGTTAACATGGAACAACTATTTGAAATATATTTCTGAAAAAGCTCGTAAAAGATTCTCTCTTCTGAAAAAACTAGCAGGAAAGAAATGGGGATGCTCTAGGAATACTTTGAACACTACATACAAAATGTTTATACAGCCAGTGCTGACATACTGCGGAGAAATTTTAATTACTTCACCTTTCATAAACGACATAGAATATGTTCAAAACCAAGCTCTCAGACTCATTACTGGTGGAATCAAAACAACTTCAATAGATTCTATGAGGTTCCTCACTAATATTAACAGCATCAAAATGATAATAGAAGAAAAAGCACTGATTCAATATGAAAAACTTATCAGATTACCAGGAAATAATTGGCATTCATACAGTCCTCTCTGTAGATTGAAAACTCAAAAAGTTTAATATCCATTGTTCAAGAATTAAAACAGAAAATCAATATCCCGAATTTAAAAGAAAACTTACAAATTAAACTAAACCCTTTAACTCTATTAAATATAGAATATAATCTAAATTTAACAGAAGAAATACTGAAATCAGTAGTAAACACTGAAATAATGAAACAATTGTCTTTAGAGACAATTAATATTAGGTACCCTCCACAAAACTGGCTTCATTTATACACTGACGGATCCTTGATCTCCAGAGAACAAGGTGCCGGTGCAGGTGTTACGTGCTGTCTCTTCTCACTGTCCAAATTCAACCTCGCAAATTTCTTGCGCAGTAATTAACAATAGATCCCTATTAGAAACAACAACAACAACAACCAAATTTCTTGGCTTAAAATCGATAATGTGTTAAACTGGAAAAATCATATTAAAGAAATTACCCCAAACTAAATTCAGCTTGTTTTGCTATTAGATCTATGCAAAAGATAATAAATATCAATACCTTAAAAACAACATAGGCTACTTTGCATACTTCCACTCGATAATGAGTTTTGGAATAATATTCTGGGGAAATTCCACAGATAGTAACAGTATATTTCTATTACAAAAAAGAGTAATTAGAATAACAGTAGATGCCAAATCTACGGACTATTAAAAAAACTACAAATAATGCCCATGGCTTCTCAGTATATCTTCTCATTAATAATCTTCCTCGTATGTAATCGTGAAAACTTTGTAACTAATTCAACAGTTCATAGCATAAGTACACGTCAAAAAAATAACTTTCATACTCCATCGGCAAGTCTATCGTGCTATCAAAAGGAGTGCGTTATATGGCAGTAAAAATTTTTAATAGCCTCCTGTCGATATAAAAAGTGAAACTCAAAACATAAAATTATTTAGGGCCAAATTAAAGAAGTACCTAATTTCTCACGCCTTCTATTCTGTAGGTGAATTCATGACATTCAATAACGCTTCATGAAATTGATACTAAAACTATGTGTTGTACTAGTAGACTATATTGTAAATCTCTTCTGTATGTATTTCAACTAGACTGTGACTATAAATTAAGACTTTATAATAGTATTAAGTTTTTTGACTTGTTCCATATTCTAGCTGTAAGCAATGTATGAATACCATGGAATGTTAATAAATACAATACAATACAATACAATGCAATACAACAATACCCATGCAGCATCTGAGCCTTGTGCATATAGACACTGCTTACCTAACTTGTGTGAAATGTGATCAAACACTGGGCTTTATTTATTAGTTCCTGACTTTCTCGTGGTATGGTACTTGCAGTAGAGTAATTTCCAGTGGCGTATGCTGAACCTGGAGTTTGGGTGTTCTGTTAAAAATATATAGTTGATCTATCTCGCACAATTACTGTAGGCCTAAGTGAAATATCGGGTCAACATTAACTGCCATTTTTAATATATAATTTAGTAAAAAAAAAAAGGTAAAGGTATCCCCGTAACATGCCATGAAGGCTCTTGGGGGGCATGGAGGTAGAGCCTCATGCTTTCCATGACCTCAGCACTAGAATGAGGTGGTGTGGTCGGCACCACGCTCTGACCGCCTTTTACCCCCGGGGAAGACCCGGTACTCAATTTTATAGGAGGCTGAGTGAACCTCGGGGCCGTTCTGAAAGTTTGGCAACGAGAAAAAATCCTGTCACCACCTGGGATCGAACCCCGGACCTTCCAGTCCGTAGCCAGCTGATATAATTTAGTATTATTTATAAATAATAACTATGGAGCGGATGTTGATGACCTAAAAATCTACTTAAAATGATCATTAAAATGCCCTTAAACTAATGGAAAAATGGAATTAAATTAAAAGAAAGTGACATTTAAATATTATTCAAAGTACTCGCACCACAACTTCTTAAAAATTAATCACCTTGTTTCAATGGCTGCCCTGCAAATGCCGGAGAAAGGAGGCAACTACAAATAACGTTATTCAAAATTGCATTATTTATGATCAAACAATAACCATGGCCAGCAAAATAACCTGTTTGAAGTTCCACAACCCGCTAACTATTCTACAATTTCATATTGTGAAATAGAAAAATGTCTAGTGTATTGTTCGCTTTTTGTTTTATATTGTTACACTAAATTCGGAAGTGGCGGGGTAGGTCTACCCTTATTCACTATATGTAATTTCTCTCCTAGTGGGCGAGAAGAGAATGGCTTTTGCAAAAGATCTTTTACAGTGTACATTTCCAAGTGCTATTATCATTAAATAAGTAATTTAAATTGTTCACCTGCGCTGGCACACAACTATGAACCCTAGTAAAACCTAAACACAGTAAATTCACGTAAACACACACGTCAAACACAATACTTTGTATCGCTATTGACAAGTTGAGCTGCCTGTATACAGGACGACCTGCGAGCTTGAGAGAAGCGAGTATCCCCACCATGCCACCTTGCGCGCGCAGAGAATTATAGCAGTAACTCTCAGCAGGGGATGTTCTTTTGTACGGACAGGACAACCAGACCAGAACTCATCCCACTTCGTCAGGCAGAGCGTACGTTATAAAACGAAAGCCGTTCTGGGGATGGTGTGCACATTTAACCAGCAGGCATTTAAAATATTTAAATGGTAATAAATTAAAATTAGTCTTGAACTATATACGTCAACTTCCAATGAGATTAACACGCATTTAAATTGTGATAAATTAAAATTATTGTTGCATTATATAAAACAACTTAAAATAAAAAAATGAGATTACCGAATTTACATGGTGTCCAGTGCATACTTTGAACACCCGCAATATACACCCCTGGTAATTTCCCCTATTTCACCGGGTACTTGGACGTAGCACAGCCATCTTTCTTAATCCCCTCACATCAGTAATTTCAAGTAGTGATAAAAAATGCCTTCCTACCTGAGCTGTGTTGTTATCCAGCATACAAGAAGAAGAGTTCTTCTAATCCTCTTTCATAATCACCCTTGCACGATGCTGCACGCCCGATGAACGCTGAATAAACAATCTTGCTTATTCTTTTATGAGAGATCATGCAGTCAATTAAGAATATCCAGCTGGTCATCATCAGTGATGCTTTCAGATAACTCACGACTCTGACAGCTGGAAAAAAGCATAAATCATAAATTAAAAACCTTTCCTCTTTATTGGAGCAACAGAGCAATCATGGAATCATGGTGATATTTAATATTAATTTATCCCCTCACATCAGTAATTTCAAGTAGTGATTAAAAATGCCTTCCTACCTGAGCTGTGTTGTTATCCAGCTTACAAAAAGACTTCTTCTAACCCTCTTTGATCATCACCCATGTCGCTGGACGCCTGATGAACGCTGAACAAACAAATCTTGCTTATTCTTTTATGAGAGATCGTGCAGACAATTAAGAATATCCAGCTGGTCATCATCAGTGATGCCCTCGGATAACTCACGACTCTGACAGCTGGAAAAAGCACAAATCATAAATAAAAATCGTTGCTCTTTATTGGAGCAACAGAGCAATTTTGGAATCATGGTGATATTTAATATTAATTTATCCCCACACATCAGTAATTTCAAGTAGTGATAAAAAATGCCTTCCTACCTGAGCTGTGATGTTATCCAGCATACAAAAAGACTTCTTCTAACCCTCTTGGATCATCACCCATGTCTCTGGAGGCCTGATGAACGCTGAACAAACAAATCTTGCTTATTCTTTTATGAGAGATCGTGCAGACAATTAAGAATATCCAGCTGGTCATCATCAGTGATGCTTTCAGATAACTCACGACTCTGACAGCTGGAAAAAGCAACAGAGCAATCTTGGAATCATGATGATAATATTTAATATCAATTTATCCCCTCACATTAGTAATTTCAATCAGTCTTCTTAATATATCCAGCTGTTTGCTGACAACATAAAGTCCACTATAGTCCACTGTAGTCTATTCAGTTGTTGTTTTTCACGAGAAATGAGGGGTATTTTGATCGGTGTTCATTATAGATGCCTGTTGCTAGTAGCCAGAGTTGGGGTGTAGTCAATATATACTGCAGGGCTGTGTCTTCTGCAACTGGTACTGATGATTTTAATTTACTTCTTTTGTGGTTTATGGATGGACAGTATAGAAGAATGTGTTCCAGATCTTCATCATGATTATTACACCACAGACAAGTAGGATTATCAGAAATGTGAAATCGGTGTAGGTACAATTGAGTGACAATGTGACCTGTTCTGGCTCTTGATAAAAATGTCTGAACATGTCTGGGCAAGTTTTGTACATTTCCAGGTCATTTGGGTTCTTTGTATCGACTAAAATTTTTCCTTTGTTAGAAGAGAGCCAATTGTTGATCCATAGGTTTGTAAAATGAGACTTTATTGAAACAAAAGCATTGGATAGAGATATCACTTGAAGAGGTCTTGGTTGCAAATATGTTGCCTGTTTTGCAATATTATCGACTTTCTCGTTTCCAGGTATGCCACAATAACTAGGTATCCATTGAAATGTTATTTCCTTTTGGAGTTCTTTTAGTTTACTCAGTTGTTTCTGAATTGGAATAATTCTATGTGCATATAGATTTGGTACATATTTGATTGTATTAAATATAGCCCCTTGGAGTCAGTAAGTATGCAAATAGATTTTTCAGAAATTTGAGTAGCACACTGAAGAGCAGCATCAATAGCCAGCAATTCAGTGTCAAGACTGGAGAAGGATGAACATGGTATGAAGTAACTTTCTTGATATTTTGGAATGTAATACCCTGCTCCTGATGTCCCATTATTAGGATTTAGAAATCCATCTGTATAAATATCATTAATTTCAAGTAATGATAAAAAATGCCTTCCTACCTGAACTGTGTTGTTATCCAGCATACAAGAAGACTTCTTCTAACCCTCTTGGATCATCACCCATGTCTCTGGATGCCTGATGAACGCTGAACAAACAAATCCTGCTTATTCTTTTATGTGAGATCATGCAGACAATTAAGAATATCCAGCTGGTCATCATCAGTGATGCTTTCAGATAATTCACGACTCTGACAGCTGGAAAAAGCATAAATCATACATAAAAAACATTTCTTTTTATTGGAATGAACAACAGAGCAATCTTGGAATCATGGTGATAATATTTAATATTAATTTATCCCCTCACATCAGTAATTTCAAGTAGTGATAAAAAAAATGCCTTGCTACCTGAGCTGTGTTGTTATCCAGCATGCAACACGCTTTATATAAACGACGTAACAAAGATCTTAAAATATTCTAAACACCATCTTTACGCTGACGACTTACAACTTTACATTCATTCCCGAACTTGTACAATCAATGACTCTGTGACCAGAATTAATGAATATCTAGCATCTGTAGCTCAATGGGCGCAAAAATTTGGACTCAGACTAAATCCAGACAAATCACAAGCTATAATAATGGGCCACCAAAGAGCATTAAACAAAATAGATCTAGCCACTGTATCAAATAGAAAAATAAATAATACCACAATTACATATAGTAAGACAGTAAAAAATTTAGGGGTATATTTAGATTCAACTTTAAATTTTCAAAGTCAAGTGACCTACATATGTAAGAAAACTTTTCCATAATTCATTCCCTCAGACACTTAACCAACGTTTTACCTCTCAGCCTTAAAAAGAACCTGAGTTCAAACTTTAGTGATGCCCCACTTCGATTATTGTGTTTCTCTATTCACGAATCTAAATACTGATCTTGCCCATAGACTGCAGCGTGTTCACAATATCTCGTTCGTTTCGTTTGTAACATTAGAAAATTCGATCATGTAACATAATCACTAGAATTGTTGTCTTGGAGTCCACTTAAAAAAGGAAGATTCTTCAACTCTCTCTTACTACTATTTAAAATCATCCACACCTCCACACCCTCTTACCTAGCATCTCGTTTTGTTTACCTTTCACTACCTCGAACCCGGAACATGTACCTTCTCTCTATTCCTCTGCACAGAACATCCTTCTACCCATCATCTTTCAGCATATCTATTCCACGCTTCTGAAACTCTCTCCCTGACCACGTCAGAGACTGTCGGACAATATCAAAATTCAAATTTAAATTAAAAAATCACAATCTAGTTCGTGGAATTGCTTGTTGAACACCTGTCAGGTTGCGCAACTTCGCCTTAACCCATGACGTATAGTAAATATTGTAACTATGCTGTTGTAAAATTGACAATATGTATGTATTTATTATTATTATTATTATTATTATTATTATTATTATTATTATTATTATTATTATTATTATCATCATTGCTATCTCTGTTTTCTTTCTTTTTCTTGTATTACCTCGAAGAGAGCTCTATAGTGTTCTTTTGACCCTGTTGACCCTCTATAGGGCTTTAATTTAATTTGTATTATTTTCATCAGTGTTTGTATTTCTTTTTTTTATATATGCTATCTGGTAGGATGGAAGAGAAGGCCTTATGGCCTTAATCCTGTCAGATTAAATAAATAAATAAGAAGGCTTCTTCTAACCTTCTTGGATCATCACCCATGTCGCTGGACGCCTGATGAACTCTGAACAAACAAATCTTGCTTATTCTTTTATGTGAGATCATGCAGACAATTAAAAGTATCCAGCTGGTCATCATCAGTGATGCTCTCGGATAACTCACGACCCTGACAGCTGGAAAAAAGCATAATTCATAAATAAAAAACATTTCTTTTAATTGGAATGAACAACACAGCAATCTTGGAATTATGGTGATAATATTTAATATTAATTTATCTGAAAAAGATACAGTTATTTCGCAGAACAGCATAATCGATCCATTCTTGTCCTTTACTAATGTTTCTCTTACATTCAAATAAATTACATTTTCCCCTTATTCTCATGGACTGTTCATCTTGATTTGTTCTCTCAAGTGAATCAATACTGATAATAATAACAGCTTCACAAACTGCTTTTTCTGACTATATAATAAAGCTGAATGATTTGATCAAAGTGGGAGGTTTTAGGGTATCTGCACCGTGTCCTGCATATAGGTTATATAGTACATCCAATGTTCCAGCTTCATTAATTTTAATTTATTTCATATTCTCGTAGGTATTTACTTCTGTTGCTGTATTGTATTCTATTTTTATGTAGCCTAATTCATGTAACTGTATATGTTTCAAACCTGGTTCAATGAAAAAGAAGGTCTTAACTCTGCCAGTCATAATAAAGCTACTACTACTAAATTATCCACACTTAATTGCAAATAAGCATAGTTAAATGAAGTTCACAGAACATTTTACTGTCTACAAATGAATGCAATAAATCTTCTATAATTCGTAGTGAGTAATGTTGTTAAAGTACATGTACACCCACAAAACGCAAAAAATGATGAAAATTCGAATTTTCAAAATATAACTATTTTAATAGAGAATTTTCTCCCCTTTAATTTGATATAATAATTTTCGATTTATGCCTTATGGTTTTCCAGATAAGTCCCATTTTCCAAAATTCTGCGTCATCAGACACGGTCACTTCTACGAAGATCACTCCAAAAGTAATGCACAGCATTTTTTTTAATTAATTTTTTATTCTAAACTTTTACAATTTATGGAGGTAATTTGAAAGGTGCGGGGATTATGTGGAAAAGTGACGTATTGTTCCTGAAGGATGTATCTACATTCTATGAAAATAGCAAAGCTGTAGGCTAAAAATGTAATTTTAAATAAATATTGTGGATTACTTTTGGAGTGATCCTCGTAGCAGTCAATCCTCTCGTCCAGCATTGCTTGTAAAATAAACTTCTTTCTAGTCCCAAAATAGATGCACAGATATCAGGGCATGATCATTAGATTGAAAGCACATTTTTACATAATGAAGTTATTTATAATCTTTTACTGTTAGTCATAAAACTGTAAATTTGTGTGTCAGTGATGTTGTACGTCATTTTAATAAGAGTCCAAAAGTAGAAACTAAAATTCTGAAGACGATGGGCATAAACTCTGGGACAAACACCATTGCAGGATTTGTTGCATCAATGGAAAATAAGGACAATAATGCCAAAAAAAACATTCAACACTTGAAGTTAAAACAAGGAGGAGGTATTTGAGACGCAGAAAGAAGCTGAAACAGGACCGACATGAAGCTGCTTAAGGGGTGACATATGATGATGCAGTCTTCTAGGCTCTGAAAGTTTGTGGCTCATTTCCTGTAAATAGTAATTTTAGAATATTTAATTCTTTTAAACATGATATCTCAGCCAAATATGGTGATACCAAGAAGATATTGGTGTCATTTTGAAGCTTGAAATGTCCCCTAGTGCCTGACGAGTAAAATAACATTAATATAGTTAATAATTATCTATGGATTTTTACATGATTTATGCAACATAAAATATTAGTATAAGTATTATGGTAATATTTAATTGATGTAAATGAAAATAAAAATAGCTATATATCAGGCACTAAAGAATAGTTTTAGCTGTAAAACAGTGAAGAAACTGTGGCTCTATCTTAAAAACTACATGAGCTATCATGTTTCAAATTGTATGTCAAAATTATGAACAAAATAATTTTTATAAACAATTTAGACATAATTTCAAGGGATCTGTTCACCTCATCCTCTTTCTGGTACCATTCTCAATTGTATAAAATTTTACAGAGCAAAATTATGCAAAACAAATTTTTGTATGTAAAGGTGTACATATACCTTAAGTCCGAAGACAGGTCTGTACCTACCAAGTGATACGAAAAAGGCACCACTTATAAGGCAACTAAGCCAGGAGATAATGGGGTACGGTGACCAGTTCATTTCCCCCTCCACTGCATACATTGCCGACTAGCTACATATTACACCAGTCAGACTTCAGATGTGACACATACTATCGTCAAGTGAGATGTACTGCCTGATAAAAGATGTACATATCAGCCAGAACCTCAATCAGAGAATAGTGGGTCCTTCTATACTCTGTTTAATGAAACTTTCAAATCAGCACAAACCCGTAGATGTTCAGAATTTTTTGTACATAAACTAGGGTGTGTTTTTCTATACCACGAGACACTAAAACTTGTAAGTTCAATTTTTCGAAGTTCTACTGTGAGGGAATCTGTGTTAGGTTACAAGAAACAGCACATTCTTAGACAATTATGAGCACTTATACATCAAGTATACCAAAACCCTAACCTAACGCATCATTCATTCGTAACTTATATGCAAGACACACCAACCAAAAGCCTAACCTGTACAAATTCGTGTATATGCAAGGCATACGAAAAGCCTAAACTAACCTAACCTGTCAAAGATTCCCGCACCTCTCCGCCGGCCCCCACTTTCAGAGCAACATTCGACCTTTATTTTCGGTGCGAAACTGGCATCGACATTGTTCTTTTTACGATACGTATGACTAGACTAGACGACAAAGATGGAAATACATAGTTTGTACCTTAACGTGGTAACGCAATATTACAGAAATATGACAATTATTAACCTCACACTAACCTTATCATAGTCCTCACAATTGTGGCAGCTGAAGACAATGATAATCTTTATTTTATTTATACGACTAACAAATATATAAACAAAATAAAGAATTTATGACTCTATCGGGAAAATATCCTAAAAACGAAGGTACTGTACCAGTTAAGGCGGCTTCACAATTGCCCGGGAATGGCAACTAGAACGAGAACGGAATCGAGAAAAATCTTGGAAGCTTTATTTTTTTAATGTATGGATACACAATTGCTTTCTGGGAACGGTAGGCCCTGGAATGAGAAACAAAACTTCACGAAGTTTTAACATTTCCATTCGGGATTCTTCTGCGCATGTCAAATCAGTCATTTATTCAATTCCGATTGTCGATTGTTCGTCGAGATTATCATGGCAGCTACGGAGTTTGAAGAACTATTAATTCTGTATGTGCAAGAAAAAGAATTCTTATGTGACAAGACAAATGTTCAATTAAAAAATGTAAGAATAAAAGAAAATGCTTGGTGTACAATCGCAGAGATCCTGAATAGTGATGGTAAGTTGGCAATATTACAACATTTTTCTTCTGATTTTGTGAAACTGTACATTTCCTTTCATTTCATTTTATATGTTGATATTATTTATCTATGTTCATATAAAATGCATACACTCAACGTTTAATGTTAATTTGATGATAAATTAATTCTAGTTATATATTTTACTTTCGGAAAGGCGAGAAAATATTAATATATTGCATTATTTTTAGCCGAAACTGTTAAGAAGAAGTGAGACAGCCTCAGGGACAGATTTGTGAGAGCCTTGAGGGATTCTACAGCTATCCCCCCTTCTGGTTCTGGGGCTCAACAGAAGAAAAATAATTTCTCCCTTTATAATTCTATGTTGTAGTTGGCACCTTACATTAGGAAGAGGAAGTAAGTATGAATATTTTTGGCACCCACTATTCTAGCTGAAAGCGAATTAAATTTAAGATTCTCGTATATATATATATATATATATATATATATATATATATATATATATATATCAGTACCCTATGTACTGTATTTCAAACTATAGTTCCAACTAAAATTCTGTTTGATGGCATTAATATTGATACCATGACCAATAAAACCTAACCTAAAACTTACGTTATCAAAGGATCATGTAAATAGTCTTCTTTTCCACATGGCCTACTAAATTATTAGGCCTACACATTGCATTAAATTCCACTTTAAATTTTTTATACATGCATTTCTTATGGCATTGTTAATTTCCTATGTAGTATAGTTTGTGAACCGTAAGTAATGTCATTAATTCTAGTGGATGATTTCTTTAGTAAAGAGCAACAAAAAAGTCAAATACCATTTTGCTGTGTTGTGAATAGTTTTCAAAATACATGGTTTACGATTTTACGAGATTGTGCAACGCTGTGTAATCAGTGGGGAGTGCACAAAAGTCTCTGTTGTTCTGAACAACCCCCTCACCTGGCTTGTTCTGAAGTTGAAGGTCACTGTCACGTACCTTGGTTTTAACTCATAAAAAATACAGCTGATGTTATACCTACTGTATTAGAGAACGGAGAATGAACACTGCTCACTTCATGTTAAACAAAACTTGAAAAATTGGAAATAAATTCTATAACCTAATTTTAACGAAATATTCAGAGAATATAGTCAATAAGATACGCTTATTTCAAAATAAATTTAAAACATTAAGAAATATTTCTACACTCTCATTTCAATTAAATAAGCTAAAGAACTAAAACAATAATGATGCTTAGTTCACATTGTAAAAACAAGATTCTGAAACATTTAAAACTCCACAGGCAAAGATAAAATGCGATATTATGCTATTTTACATTAAACGAAAATAAATTTAAAATAATATCCATTTGTAAACTCTTTCAATTTAATTTTAACTATACTATCGGTGAACACAGGCAATACGAAAAGCTTATTTTTAAGTTACACAAATCAACTTATTAAAAAAAAAACTCAATTTGTTATACGCAAACATTTTCTTCCAGCAATTAGAAATTATAGTTCCCTCCACTTTCATTTTAAAGTAATAACTGGTGAACTTATACAACAAATCAAATTTCCGAGACGTCTTTAAAATCAATCGTATGTGATATGTTTATATTTTTCGCTTCTCAACCGTCGTCTCGAACACGCCAGCTGTTCAGGTACCTGGCCTACGACAACATATATTTGCCTCTCTGCAGGCAGTACTAACCTTCACAACGTTCTCACACTGCACTACGTATTAAAATTACTTCTCAGAACGAAAACATACATTTGTTCGGATCAAATTTCTGCACATTCAGAGGACAAACTAAAATTATTTCAGTCATTTATGACCATAATACATTCTCTCTTAAATTGACTGAGCATATAGGAATTAATTCAGTAGCTTTCACAAAATATGCTATGAAATGATTCATATAAAATAATTTTTCTCGAAAAGGAAGCTAGAAAAGGAGCAAAAATGTATTAAACGTTTTTGTTTGAAATATCTCAAAGAATAACCCTTGAAGTAATGACATTACTTACTGTTCATTCTGTATATAACTATAGTTTGTAATAGATTGTGTGTGTTTGTACACTCATACATACAGAGTGAACCGTCAGTAATCTCAAGTGTTAGTTATTGATTTGATTTGATTTTGAGGGTACAGACATACCCTGTAGTAACATCTATAATGTACATCTTGCACTTTGGGAGGTATTTCAGATTCTGGCATTTGTTCATTTCAGATAGATTTGATAGATCAGAGAGGGTGTAACCAATTGCCCAACAACAACAAGGAAGGACTGTAATTTAAAAGTATCAAGATACTTAAAAGAGAATCACAATAAAGGAGAAAAAATGTTCAATGCACAAAATAAATAAAAAAAGAATGCTATTTCTCCACATTTTTAGAGTTCTGACTTCTGAGCTGCATTTAGGCCTATATGATCTAAACAATGTTGGAAATATTATTGACAGTATCTTTACAATCTATAGGTCAATTCCAATTTGAAGCAGATAATATTTTATTACTATCTGAAAAGATAAGTTGGATTAAACATGTGTTCATTCTAATTTTTGCTTTTAAAATGTTTTCCTAATATACAATCTGGTTTCTATTCATTATTAATTGCTGATTCATTAGAAATTACAATGAGCAATTAACAATCTGTTTTAAGTGTCTGTTAAACAATTTACAATTTATTACAATTGAAAATCTAAATTATTAAATGCCACTCAAATTAAAATTAATTAATCTTCATTGTTAACTGATAATTCTATTAAACTTTTCCCAACACATGTTGGATTACATTATTATTGTACTCAAGAAATTCGCTGAAATTTTTATAATCTTGTGTATATTTTACTGATAATGTGTCTGTAACTTATACGTTGTTGTTTTTAGAATGACTTCAACTGTAAGCTCAGTAGAAGTCACCCTGAGTACAAGTGTTGAGGCTACATCAGAAGCAATACACCTTTCCGATGATGCCAGTACGAGTACAGAATCACCAGCTCCCATGCAGGAAAGTTCCTTAGGTGGAAGTTTCCAAGAGAAATTTCGCCCTAAGAGAGCCAACCTGCACGATACCCTCTCTAAAGTTGTTGATTCCTTTACGTCTTTTGTGGCAACGAGAGAATATTCAGGACCAAGTGACCTCAATTTCATGAAATCTGTACTTGAAGACATGAAAATGATCCCACACAAAGATAAATTTAAATTTAAGAAGGAGGTGTTGGACCTGTTAGAAAAATATATTCCATAAACTGAGACAAGTTATTTTAGATGTTGGTATAAAAGTATTCTCAAATTAAAAAAAAAATAACAATTTTCTGTAATATTTTATTGGATACTTATAAATAATCAAATACTCTGTGTTCCTATTTTTGTGTTCAATAAATACTTTCCATAATGCAATTGAAATATAGTAACATTGACATACTTTAAATGACCTCAGTTTCATGAAATCTGTACTTGAAGACTTGAAAATGATCCCACAGAAAGATAAATTTAAATTTAAGAAGGAGGTGTTGGACCTGTTACAAAAATATATTTCATAAACTGAGATAAGTTATTTTAGATGTTGGTATGAAAGTATTCACAAATTTAAAAAAATAACAATTTTCTATAATGTTTTATTGGATACTTATAAATAATCAAATACTCTGTGTTGCTATTTTTGTGTTCAATAAATACTTTCCATAATGCAATTGAAATATAGTAACATTGACATACTTCTATCTCCCATTGTTTATATCTATGTTGGTAGGATATTGCTCCAGCATCTGAAACCAAATAATCCGCGAAATTATCCGTAATATATAAATTGCCTGAGTAGCAATATTAGATCATTCGACCAACTGATCTGAAATTTGTGTCATTTCTTGTGATTTCTCTCCAGTCTCCGAAATTTTGAGATGGGTGCTGGCTGCAAGTTTCTGTTCTCAAATAGTTATGTAAACATAATGTGGCTTTAATTATTGATTCTGCAGTCTTCACTGAACATAGCAATGGTTGTCTGTAAACTCTCCATCTACTTGCGAGTATACCGAAACTGTTTTCGATATTTTTCCTAGCCCTAGATAGTCTAAAATTAAAAATATTTTTTTTTTCTCTCCTAAATATTTACCAGGATAAGGTCGCATAATATACTGCTTTAGAGGAAAAGCCTCATCTGCTACAAAGAAATATGGCATTAAAATATTACTGCCTGGTAGAGTGCGAGGTTCGGGTAGTTCTGCAGATCCATTCTCCAATTTTTTTCCAATTTTACTTCTTCTAAATACACCACCATCGCTTTCAGCGCCATATGCTCCAATGTCAGCCCAGATAAACTTATAGTCTGCATCGCAGCATGCCATTAATATTAAACTGAAAGTGTGCTTATAATTGTAATATATACTACCGGATCTTAAAGGGCACTGGATTTGACATGTTTTCCCATCAATGGCATCTAGAGTATTGGGAAAGTCCCACCTCTCTAGGAAACGTTTATATTATACCACTCTTCTTTGGTGGGAAACGGAAAATATAAAGGATAAAGTACTTCCCATAACACATCACAGGTTTCAGCGATCACTTTCGAAACGGTAGAGTGCCCAACCCTGAATTCCCAACTCAGATTTAAAAATGAACCACCATGAGCCAGATACTTTAGAGTCATCGCCAATCGAAATTCTGGGCTCAAGCATTCTCGCCTACTCCTCTTGAGTAGCTTGTGTTTCACTAATGATAATATTTTTCGAAATGCTGGGGTTCCATTCTTGTATATTTGTAAAACGTCTCATGATCATGTACCTTTATATATTTGAATATATTCACAAATGCTTCACGCTCATTTCTTTGTTGGTTCATTGGTCGAACCCACCATCTGAAAATAAGGAATACAATGTAACGAACATCATGATGTCAACTAGATAGTAGCACATAACCTTATTAAGAAACGCAGTGCAATGAACTTCTCATTTTCCACTTTCATACGTATTAAATTTGTGTAAGACATTAAATGTCTTTTATTTTATTATAGGAGTAATATTTACCTTCTTTAGTGCTCTGAGCGACTAAAACACACATTAAAATAAGTACACAATATGTGACTAACTCGTCGTCGTCCATCTTGAAGCATTAGAATAACGCAGACGCTTCAGCTTTCCGTTCAGTTGTGAATATTAGTATTCCCGTTCTCATTCCTCGGCTTTCCTTCTCGTTCTAGTTGCCATTCCGGGCAATTGTGAAGCCGCCTTTACAGTCCATCAAGCGAACATGTGCTGTGTCTAATAATCCCATACGTTACGAATGTCAGTAGTATTATCAAGTTACCTGGGTGGAAGGCATAATATTACAGATTGGTCATTATTGCATCCGGGCCATAACAATTCTATAATTAATATATATTAATTCGTATTCATTTCAATGTTTTCAACATAGCGACATTTGAACATGACGACAACTCTGATCATCAGTGTCGCCAACTCGATTCTTAAAAATCCGCTATGAAACCGTGCAGAAACCGCTAAATTGCTACACTGTCAATGTAAAAATAGATTACTTTGCCACTGTGAATGCTAAAAATATCCACTAAATCCCTATATCAGCAATACAAATTTCATAAAATAATTTTACCAGCTAAACTAACACTGAAAAACCCCTGAATTGGCAACACTGCTGATCACATATTTATTAGATTGGCTATTGCCGCACTTGTTATGAAATTGCAACATATAAAAGAGAACAACCACCAGGATCTCCACGCTAGAAAATTATATTTCTTGGTAAGGACCACTAGATGGAAGTAGAGTTGCAGTCTATACTTGTTTTTTCGAAAGATGGGACATGACAGGAGCGTTGCGACCGGAAAAACAACTGAATGTCACATAGCGTGGTATGCCTGTTGCTATGGTAACAACGGTTGAGT
>JAJSOF020000039.1:13517232-13637909 GCA_025594305.2 Periplaneta americana | reverse complement strand
TGAGTCTCTAATTCCGGAAATAATGGTCAATACCGAGGAACGGGGTGCGGCCCTGTCTTCCCCCTTGACTTACTTCTTACACGATAGCATCAAAATGGCAATCGCGAACACTTTCTGATTTTCGAGAAAAAAAGGGAAGGGTTCAAACCCCCTTCCGCCGACATTCTAGCCGCCATACTCTGCAGTACGTGTAGTTAGAAGAAAGCCGATGAGTGCGTTTAATACAGCTCGTCGAACTCTATCTTCAGTATAAAGGACAACTCTCTATCCCCGTGCGTTTGGACGGGAGAGGCCGGCAAAATTTTCAAAAAATGGTCATTTTGACCTTCCAAAACAGACTTTTTCCACACAAGGAGAACGAAGCGGCTCAGAGGCCCGCCCTTTTAACTGTAGCATCCCCGCATGTTCCCTAATAATCACCGCTAAAATCCAAAATCCGTCACACTTTTTTCTAGCCTTAATTTTTGGGTACCTAAAATATTTGAGTCTCTAATTCCGGAAATAATGGTCATACCGAGGAACGGGGTGCGGCCATGTCTTCCCCCTTGACTTACTTCTTACACGATAGCATCAAAATGGCAATCGCGAACACTTTCTGATTTTCGAGAAAAAAAGGGGAAGGGTTCAAACCCCCATTCCGCCGACATTCTAGCCGCCATAACTCTGCAGTACGTGTAGTTAGAAGAAAGCCGATGAGTGCGTTTAATACAGCTCGTCGAACTCTATCTTCAGTATCAAGGACAACTCTCTATCCCCGAGCGTTTGGACGGGAGAGGCCGGCAAAATTTCAAAAAATGGTCTTTTTGACCTTCCAAAACAGACTTTTTTCCACACAAGGAGAACGAAGCGGCTCAGAGGCCCGCCGTTTTAACTGTAGCATCCCCGCATGTTCCCTAGTAATCACCGCTAAAATCCACCAAATCCGTCACACTTTTTCTAGCCTTAATTTTTGGGTACCTAAAATATTTGAGTCTCTAATTCCGGAAATAATGGTCATACCGAGGAACGGGGTGCGGGCCTGTCTTCCCCCTTGACTTACTTCTTACACGATAGCATCAAAATGGCAATCGCGAACACTTTCTGATTTTCGATAAAAAAAGGGGACATTCCATTCCGCCGACATTCTAGCCGCCATAACTCTGCTGTACTTGTAGTTAGAAGAAAACCGATGAGTGCGTTT
Organism: Periplaneta americana; assembly: GCA_025594305.2. Taxonomy (NCBI): domain Eukaryota; kingdom Metazoa; phylum Arthropoda; class Insecta; order Blattodea; family Blattidae; genus Periplaneta; species Periplaneta americana. The sequence goes on along the minus strand of JAJSOF020000039.1, from coordinate 13,636,729 downwards.
AATACAGCTCCTCGAACTCTATCCTCAGTATCAAGGACAACTCTCTATCCCCGAGCGTTTGGACGGGAGAGGCCGGCAAAATTTCAAAAAATGGTCATTTTGACCTTCCAAAACAGACTTTTTTCCACACAAGGAGAACGAAGCGGCTCAGAGGCCCGCCCTTTTAACTGTACCATCCCCGCATGTTCCCTAGTAATCACCGCTAAATCCACCAAATCCGTCACACTTTTTTCTAGCCATAATTTTTGGGTACCTAGAATATTTGAGTCTCTAATTCCGGAAATAATGGTCATACCGAGGAACGGGGTGCGGCCCTGTCTTCCCCCTTGACTTACTTCTTACACGATAGCATCAAAATGGCAATCGCGAACACTTTCTGATTTTCGAGAAAAAAAGGGAAGGGTTCAAACCCCCATTCCGCCGACATTCTAGCCGCCATGACTCTGCAGTACGTGTAGTTAGAAGAAAGCCGATGAGTGCGTTTAATACAGCTCGTCGAACTCTATCTTCAGTATAAAGGACAACTCTCTATCCCCGCGTTTGGACGGGAGAGGCCGGCAAAATTTCAAAAATGGTCATTTTGACCTTCCAAAACAGACTTTTTTCCACACAAGGAGAACGAAGCGGCTCAGAGGCCCGCCCTTTTAACTGTAGCATCCCCGCATGTTCCCTAGTAATCACCGCTAAAATCCAGCAAATTCGTCACACTTTTTTCTAGCCTTAATTTTTGGGTACCTAAAATATTTGAGTCTCTAATTCCGGAAATAATGGCCATATCGAGGAACGGGATGCGGCCATGTAGTCTTCCTTGACTTACTTCAGACACTATAGCTTCGAAATGGGTGTCCTGAACACAAACTGATTTTCGAAAAATAAAATACCTAGGCTCTCTATTCTCTATTCCGCCAATATTCTTGCCGTCATGACTCTGCCTGTAGTATAAAAAGCCGATGAGCGTTTAATCCTCTGTCTGTATAAAGGCATATGGACCCGCGCGTTTGGACGGGAGAGGCCGGCAAATTTTCTAAAAAATGATCCTTTGGACCTTCCAAAACAGACTTTTTCTACACAAGGAGAACGAAGCGGCTCAGAGGCCCGCCATTTTAACTGTAGCATCTCCGCATGTTCCCTAGTAATCACCGCTAAAATCCAACAAATCCGTCGCTCTTTTTACTAGCCTAAGTTTTTAGGTACCTAAAATATTTGAGTAGTAGTGAGAACAAAGTGGATAAGTGCGGCGAATAGAGGTCCTCGAACTCTGTAAACGACAACCATCTGCCCCCGTGCATATAGATGGTATATGCTGGCTAATGTAGAAAGTAATGTAAATTTGACTTTCCGAAACAGGTGTTCTCCTGACTTGGCCCCTTCTGATTACCACCTATTCGGGGCTTTGAAGAAGTCTCTGCATAGACTTCCAGGAACTGAAAGCAGCTGTCCTGATGTGGGTGCGACAAACTCCAAAAACATGGTTACTGGAGGGCCTACAGATCTTGCTACATTGGTGCAACATTGAAGATATTAATTACAGAAAATATTAATTACAGAACCGATAGCGCTAAAACATATAAATTTCTGAAGAATATTTCCAATACACAATAAAATATTAGCCAACCTAATATTCACAATAACAAAACACTAACAGATAGTAGAGATATAGCAAATGCATGTAATAAACACTACTCAAACTCTCACAGATTACATCGCAATATCAAAAATACTGTCAAATTTATCAAAAGAGAATTACATAAATATAATAAAAACAATATCACAAAACCTGAAATATTCCATCAAAATTTTACTTCCTAAGAATTAAGCAAAGCTATACAAAATTTAAAAACCAAGAAATCTCCTGGCCCCGACAACATTCATTCAGAATTTTTTTAACATCTGGGGAGAAAAGCCAAGTCTGTACTTTTATCCATTTTCAATTTATCATGGAACACTTCAATTCCTGCAGCTTGGAAAAAAGCAATCATTGTACCAAATCACAAAAAAAAGAGAAACCTGCTCATGATGTTAATAGTTATCGACCAATAGCACTATTAAGCATGATAGCAAAAACCATGGACTCCATGATCTCCAACAGATTAACTTGGTATTTAGAATCTCAAAATCTTTTATCACCAAGACAAGCCGGCTTTCGACAACTACACTCTACTAATGAACAAGTCATACGCCTCGGACAAGAAATAATAGACAGTTTTAAAAAAAAGAAGACACCTTGGCAATATTTATTGACTTTCAGTTAGCATATGACTATGTTTGGAGAAATAAATTATTACTAAAACTCCAGAAATTAGGTATCTCCAGCAATATGTTCAGATGGATATCAGAATTCCTTAGTCAAAGATTCATTGCTACAAAATTCAATAACTCACTTTCTAGTTACAGACAAACATATCGAGGTCTACCTCAGGGTGCTGTCCTCAGCACAACTTTATTCAATATTTATATAAATGACTTACCTTCCCTATTAGAGGAATCAAACATGAAAACAGCACTATTTGCAGATGATATAGTTTTGTGGACTTCCGGATCTCACAGACATAGAGACAAAATTCAAAATTCTGCTCTTAAAGCTCTAAATCAACTACCTGTATGGAATACATCAAATTTGATGACATTCAATTTAGGCAAAAGTAACTACCAAATATTTTCACTTGGTAAAAAAGAAAGAGAATTCAATATCCAATACAATGGCCAACACCTTCCTAGGACTTATGAATCCAAATATCTTGGAGTTATTTTCGGCAGTAAGTTAACATGGAACAACTATTTGAAATATATTTCTGAAAAAGCTCGTAAAAGATTCTCTCTTCTGAAAAAACTAGCAGGAAAGAAATGGGGATGCTCTAGGAATACTTTGAACACTACATACAAAATGTTTATACAGCCAGTGCTGACATACTGCGGAGAAATTTTAATTACTTCACCTTTCATAAACGTCATAGAATATGTTGAAAACCAAGCTCTCAGACTCATTACTGGTGGAATCAAAACAACTTCAATAGATTCTATGAGGTTCCTCACTAATATTAACAGCATCAAAATGATAATAGAAGAAAAAGCACTGATTCAATATGAAAAACTTATCAGATTACCAGGAAATAATTGGCATTCATACAGTCCTCTCTGTAGATTGAAAACTCAAAAAAGTTTCATATCCATTTTTCAAGAATTAAAACAGAAAATCAATATCCCGAATTTAAAAGAAAAGTTACAAATTAAACCAAACCCTTTAACTCTATTAAATATAGAATATAATCTAAATTTAACAGAAGAAATACTGAAATCAGTAGTAAACACTGAAATAATGAAACAATTGTCTTTAGAGACAATTAATATTAGGTACCCTCCACAAAACTGGCTTCATTTATACACCAACGGATCCTTGATCTCCAGAGAACAAGGTGCCGGTGCAGGTGTTACGTGCTGTCTCTTCTCACTGTCCAAATTCAACCTCGCAAATTTCTTGCGCAATAATTAACAATAGATCCTTATTAGAAACAACAACAACAACCAAATTTCTTGGCTTAAAAATCGATAATGTGTTAAACTGGAAAAATCATATTAAAGAAATTACCCCCAAACTAAATTCAGCTTGTTTTGCTATTAGATCTATGCAAAAGATAATAAATATCAATACCTTAAAAACAATATAGGCTACTTTGCATACTTCCACTCGATAATGAGTTTTGGAATAATATTCTGGGGAAACTCCACAGATAGTAACAGTATATTTCTATTACAAAAAAGAGTAATTAGAATAACAGTAGATGCCAAATCTACGGACTATTTAAAAAAAACTACAAATAATGCCCATGGCTTGTCAGTATATCTTCTCATTAATAATCTAACTCGTATATAATCATGAAAACTTTGTAACTAATTCAACAGTTCATAGCATAAACACACGTCAAAAAAATGACTTTCATACTCCATCGGCAAGTCTATCGTGCTATCAAAAAGGAGTGCGTTATATGGCAGTAAAAATTTTTAATAGCCTCCCTATCGATATAAAAAATGAAACTCAAAACATAAAATTATTTAGGGCCAAATTAAAGAAGTACCTAATTTCTCACGCCTTCTATTCTGTAGGTGAATTCATGACAGTCAATAACGCTTCATGAAATTGATACTAAAACTTTGTGTTGTACTATTAGATTATATTGTAAATCTCATCTGTATATATTTCATCTAGACTGTGACTATAAATTAAGACTTTATAATAGTATTAAGTTTTTTGACTTGTTCCATATTCTAGCTGTAAGCAATGTATGAATACCATGGAATGTTAATAAATACAATACAATACAATACAACAATACCCATGCAGCATCTGAACCTTGTGCATATAGACACTGGTTACCTAACTTGTGTGAAATGTGATCAAACACTGGGCTTTATTTATTAGTTCCTGACTTTCTCGTGGTATGGTAGTTGCAGTAGAGTAATTTCCAGTGGCGTATGCTGAACCTGGAGTTTGGGTGTTCTGTTAAGAATATATAATTGATCTATCTCGCACAATTATTATAGGTCAACATTAACTGCCATTTTTAATATATAATTTAGTAAAAAAAAAAAAAGGTAAAGGTATCCCCGTAACATGCCATGAAGGCTCTTGGGGGGCATGGAGGTAGAGCCTCATGCTTTCCATGACCTCAGCACTAGAATGAGGTGGTGTGGTCGGCACCACGCTCTGACCGCCTTTTACCCCCGGGGAAGACCCGGTACTCAATTTTATAGGAGGCTGAGTGAACCTCGGGGCCGTTCTGAAAGTTTGGCAACGAGAAAAAATCCTGTCACCACCTGGGATCGAACCCCGGACCTTCCAGTCCGTAGCCAGCTGATATAATTTAGTATTATTTATAAATAATAACTATGGAGTGGATGTTGATGACCTAAAAATCTACTTAAAATGATCATTAAAATGCCCTTAAACTAAAGGAAAAATGACATAAAATTAAAAGAAAATGACATTTAAATATTATTCAAAGTACTCGCACCACAACTTCTTAAAAATTAGTCACCTTGTTTCAATGGCTGCCCTGCAAATGCCGGAGAAAGGAGGCAACTACAGTACAAATAACGTTAGCTATTCAAAATTGCATTATTTATGATCAAACAATAACCATGGCCAGCAAAATAACCTGTTTGAAGTTCCACAACCCGCTAACTATTCTACAATTTCATATTGTGAAATAGAAAAATGTCTAGTGTATTGTTCGCTTTTGTTTTATATTGTTACACTAAATTCGGAAGTGGCAGGGTAGGTCTACCCTTATTCGCTATATGTAATTTCTCTCCTAGTGGGCGAGAAGAGAATGGCTTTTGCAAAAGATCTTTTACAGTGTACATTTGCAAGTGCTATTATCATTAAATAAGTAATTTAAATTGTTCACCTGCGCTGGCACACAGCTATGAACCCTAGTAAAACCTAAACACAGTAAATTCACGTAAACACACACGTCAAACACAATACTTTGTATCGCTATTGACAAGTTGAGCTGCCTGTATACAGGACGACCTGCGAGCTTGAGAGAAGCGAGTATCCCCACCATGCCACCTTGCGCGGTCAGAGAATTATAGCTGTAACTCTCAGCAGGGGATGTTCTTTTGTACGGACAGGACAACCACACCAGAACTCATCCCACTTCGTCAGGCAGAGCATATGTTATAAAACGAAACCCGTTCTGGGGATGGTGTGCACATTTAACCAGCAGGCATTTAAAATATTTAAATGGTAATAAATTAAAATTAGTCTTGAACTATATACGTCAACTGCCAATGAGATTAACACGCATTTAAATTGTGATAAATTAAAATTATTATTGCATTATATAAAACAACTTAAAATAAAAAATTGAGATTACCGAATTTACAGGGTGTCCAGTGCATACTTTGAACACCCGCAATATACGCCCCTGGTAATTTCGCCTATTTCACCGGGTACTTGGACGTAGCACAGCCATCTTTCTCAATCCCCTCACATCAGTAATTTCAAGTAGTGATAAAAATGCCTTCCTACCTGAGCCTTATCCAGCATACAAGAAGAAGAGTTCTTCTAATCCTCTTTCATAATCACCCTTGCACGATGCTGCACGCCTGATGAACGCTGAATAAACAATCTCGCTTATTCTTTTATGAGAGATCATGCAGTCAATTAAGAATATCCAGCTGGTCATCATCAGTGATGCTCTCGGATAACTTATGACTCTGACAGCTGGAAAAAAGCATAAATCATAAATTAAAAACCTTTCCTCTTTATTGGAGCAACAGAGCAATCATGGAATCATGGTGATATTTAATATTAATTTATCCCCTCACATCAGTAATTTCAAGTAGTGATTAAAAATGCCTTCCTACCTGAGCTGTGTTGTTATCCAGCATACAAGAAGACTTCTTCTAACCCTCTTGGATCATCACCCATGTCGCTGGACGCCTGATGAACGCTGAACAAACAAATCTTGCTTATTCTTTTATGAGAGATCGTGCAGACAATTAAGAATATCCAGCTGGTCATCATCAGTGATGCTTTCAGATAACTCACGACTCTGACAGCTGGAAAAAAGCACAAATCATAAATAAAAATCGTTGCTCTTTATTGGAGCAACAGAGCAATTTTGGAATCATGGTGATATTTAATATTAATTTATCCCCTCACATCAGTAATTTCAAGTAGTGATTAAAAATGCCTTCCTACCTGAGCTGTGTTGTTATCCAGCATACAAGAAGACTTCTTCTAACCCTCTTGGATCATCACCCATGTCTCTGGAGGCCTGATGAACGCTGAACAAATCTTGCTTATTCTTTTATGAGAGATCGTGCAGACAATTAAGAATATCCAGCTGGTCATCATCAGTGATGCTCTCGGATAACTCACGACTCTGACAGCTGGAAAAAAGCATAAATCATAAATAAAAATCGTTGCTCTTTATTGGAGCAACAGAGCAATCTTGGAATCATGGTGATAATATTTAATATTAATTTATCCCCTCACATTAGTAATTTCAATCAGTCTTCTTAATGTATCCAGCTGTTTGCTGACAACATAAAGTCCACTATAGTCCACTGTAGTCTATTCAGTTGTTGTTTTTCACGAGAAATGAGGGGTATTTTGATCCGTGTTCATTATAGATGCCTGTTGCTAGTAGCCAGAGTTGGAGTGTAGTCAATATATACTGCAGGGCTGTGTCTTCTGCAACTGGTACTGATGATTTTAATTTACTTCTTTTGTGGTTTATGGATGGACAGTATAGAAGAATGTGTTCCAGATCTTCATCATGATTATTACACCACAGACAAGTAGGATTATCAGAAATGTGAAATCGGTGTAGGTACAATTGAGTGACAATGTGACCTGTTCTGGCTCTTGATAAAAATGTCTGAACATGTCTGGGCAAGTTTTTGTACATTTCCAGGTCATTTGGGTTCTTTTGTATCGACTAAAATTTTTCCTTTGTTAGAAGAGAGCCAATTGGTGATCCATAGGTTTGTAAAATGAGACTTTACTGAAACAAAAGCATTGGATAGAGATGTCACTTGAAGAGGTCTGGTTGCAAATATGTTGCCTGTTTTGCAATATTATCGACTTTCTCGTTTCCAGGTATACCACAATGACTAGGTATCCATTGAAATGTTATTTCCTTCTGGAGTTCTTTTAGTTTAGTTAGTTGTTTCTGAATTGGAATAATTCTATGTGCATATAGGTTTGGTACATATTTAATTATATTAAATATAGCCCCCTTGGAGTCGGTAAGTATGCAAATAGATTTTTCAGAAATTTGAGTAACACACTGAAGAGCAGCATCAATAGCTAGCAATTCAGTGTCAAGACTGGAGGAGGATGAACATGGTATGAAGTAACTTTCTTGATATTTTGGAATGTAATACCCTGCTCCTGATGTCCCATTATTAAGATTTAGAGATCCATCTGTATAAATATCAGTAATTTCAAGTAGTGATAAAAAATGCCTTCCTACCTGAACTTTGTTGTTATCCAGCATACGTCTTCTTCTAACCCTCTTCGATCATCACCCATGTCGCTGGACGCCTGATGAACGCTGAACAAACAAATCTTGCTTATTCTTTTATGAGAGATCATGCAGACAATTAAGAATATCCAGCAGGTCATCATCAGTGATGCTTTCAGATAACTCACGACTCTGACAGCTAGAAAAAAGCATAAATCATAAATAAAAAACATTTCTTTTCATTGGAATGAACAACAGAGCAATCTTGGAATTATGGTGATAATATTTAATATTAATTTATCTGAAAAAGATCCAGTTATTTCGCAGGACAGCATAATCGGTCCGTTCTTGCCCTTTACTAATGTTTCTCTTACATTCAAATACATTACATTTTCCTCTTGTTCTCATGGACTGTTCATTGTATTGTATTGTATTGTATTTATTAACATTCCATGGTATTCATACATTGCTTACAACTAGAATATGGAACAAGTCAAAAAACTTAATACTATCATAAAATCTTAATTTATAGTCACAGTCTAGATGAAATATATACAGATGAGATTTACAATATAGTCTACTAGTACAACACAGAGTTTTAGTATCAATTTCATGAAGTGTTATTGAATGTCATGAATTCACCTACAGAATAGAAGGCGTGAGAAATTAGGTACTTCTTCAATTTGGCCCTAAATAATTTTATGTTTTGAGTTTCATTTTTTATATCGATAGGGAGGCTATTAAAAATTTTTACTGCCATATAATGCACTCCTTTTTGATAGCACAATAGACTTGCCGATGGAGTATGAAAGTTATTTTTTGACGTGTACTTATGCTATGAACTGTTGAATTAGTTACAAAGTTTTCACGATTACATACGAGGAAGATTATTAATGAAAATATATACTGACAAGCCATGAGCATTATTTGTAGTTTTTTGAAAATAGTCCTACACGATTCTCTAGATTTGGCACCTACTATTATTCTAATTACTCTTTTTTGTAATAGAAATATATTGTTACTATCTGTGGAATTTCCCCAGAATATTATTCCAAAACTCATTACCGAGTGGAAGTATGCAAAGTATATTGTTTTTAAGGTATTGATATTTACTATCTTTTGCATAGATGTAATAGCAAAACAAGCTGAATTTATTTGGGGGTAATTTCTTTAATATGATTTTTCCAATTTAACGCATTATAGATTTTTAAGCCAAGAAATTTGGTTGTTGTTGTTTCTAATAGGGATCTATTATTAATTAATCATCTTGATTTGTTCTCTCAAGTGAATCAATACTGATAATAATAACAGCTTCACAAACTGCTTTTTCTGACTATATAATAAAGCTGAATGATTTGATCAAAGTGGGAGGTTTTAGGGTATCTGCACCGTGTCCTGCATATAGGTTATATAGTACATCCAATGTTTCAGCTTCATTAATTTTAATTTATTTCATGCATTCTCGTAGGTATTTACTTCTGTTGCTGTATTGTATTCTATTTTTATGTAGCCTAATTCATGTAACTGTATATGTTTCAAACCTGGTTCAATGAAAAAGAAGGTCTTAACTCTGCCAGTCATAATAAAGCTACTACTACTAAATTATCCACACTTAATTGCAAATAAGCATAGTTAAATGAAGTTCACAGAACATTTTACTGTCTACAAATGATGCAATAAATCTTCTATAATTCGTAGTGAGTAATGTTGTTAAAGTACATGTACACCCACAAAACGCAAAAAATGATGAAAAATTCGAATTTTCAAAATATAACTATTTTAATAGAGAATTTTCTCCCCTTTAATTTGATATAATAATTTTCGATTTATGCCTTATGGTTTTCCAGATAAGTCCCATTTTCCAAAATTCTGCGTCATCAGACACGGTCACTTCTACGAAGATCACTCCAAAAGTAATGCACAGCATTTTTTTTAATTAATTTTTTTATTCTAAATCTTTACAATTTATGGAGGTCATTTGAAAGGTGCGGGGATTATGTGGAAAAGTGACGTATTGTTCCTGAAGGATGTATCTACATTCTATGAAAATAGCAAAGCTGTAGGCTAAAAATGTAATTTTTAAATAAATATTGTGGATTACTTTTGGAGTGATCCTCGTAGCAGTCAATCCTCTCGTCCAGCATTGCTTGTAAAATAAACTTCTTTCTAGTCCCAAAATAGATGCACAGATATCAGGGCATGATCATTAGATTGAAAGCACATTTTTACATAATGAAGTAATTTATAATCTTTTACTGTTAGTCATAAAACTGTAAATTTGTGTGTCAGTGATGTTGTACGTCATTTTAATAAGAGTCTAAAAGTAGAAATTAAAATTCTGAGGAGGATGGGCATAAGCCCTGGGACAAACACCATCGCAGGATTTATTGCATCAATGGAAAATAAAGACAAAAATTCCAAAAAAAAAAAAAAACATTCAACATTTGAAGTTAAAACAAGGAGGAGGTATTTGAGAGGCAGAAAGAAGCTGAAACTGGACCGACATGAAGCTGCTTAAGGGATGACATATGATGATGGAGTCTTCTAGGCTCTGAAAGTTTGTGGCTCATTTCCTGCAAATAGTAATTTTAGAATATTTAATTCTTTTGAACATGATATCTCAGCCAAATATGGTGATACTAAGAAGATATTGGTGTCATTTTGAAGCTTGAAATGTCCCCTAGTGCCTGACAATGAGTAAAATAACATTAATATAGTTAATAATTATCTATGGATTTTTTACATGATTGATGCAACATAAAATATTAGTATAAGTATTATGGTAATATTTAATTAATGTAAATGAAAATAAAAATAGCTCTACGTCAGGCACTAAAGAATAGTTTTAGCTATAAAACAGTGAAGAAACTGCGGCTCTATCTTAAAAACTGCATGAGCTATCATGTTTCAAGTTGTATGTCAAAATTATGAACAAAATAATTTTTATAAACAATTTAGACATAATTTCAAGGGATCTGTTCCCTTCATCCTCTTTCTGGTACCATTCTCAATTGTATAGCAATTTTATAGAGCAAAATTATGCAAAACAAAATTTTTGTATGTAAAGGTGTACATATACCTTAAGTCCGAAGACAGGTCTGTACCTCACAAGTGATACGAAAAAGGCACCACTTATAAGGCAACTAAGCCAGGAGATAATGGGGTACGGTGACCAGTTCATTTCCCCCTCCACTGCATACATTGCCGACTAGCTACATATTACACCAGTCAGACTTCAGATGTGACACATACTATCGTCAAGTGAGATGTACTGCCTGATAAAAGATGTACATATCAGCCAGAACCTCAATCAGAGAATAGTGGGTCCTTCTATACTCTGTTTAATGAAACTTTCAAATCAGCACAAACCCGTAGATGTTCAGAATTTTTTGTACATAAACTAGGGTGTGTTTTTCTATACCACGAGACACTAAAACTTGTAAGTTCAATTTTTCGAAGTTCTACTGTGAGGGAATCTGTGTTAGGTTACAAGAAACAGCACATTCTTAGACAATTATGAGCACTTATACATCAAGTATACCAAAACCCTAACCTAACGCATCATTCATTCGTAACTTATATGCAAGACACACCAACCAAAAGCCTAACCTGTACAAATTCGTGTATATGCAAGGCATACGAAAAGCCTAAAATAACCTAACCTGTCAAAAATTCCCACACCTCTCCGCCGGCCCCCACTTTCAGAGCAACATTCGACCTTTATTTTCGGTGCGAAACTGGCATCGACATTGTTCTTTTTACGATACGTATGACTAGACTAGACGACAAAGATGGAAATACATAGTTTGTACCTTAACGTGGTAACGCAATATTACAGAAATATGACATAATTAACCTCACACTAACCTTATCACAGTCCTCGCAATCGTGGCAGCTGAAGACAATGATAATCTTTATTTTATTTATACGACTAACAAATATATAAACAAAATAAAGATTTTATGACTTATCGGGAAAATATCCTAAAAACGAAGGTACTGTACCAGTTACAGTCCATCAAGCGAACATGTACTGTGTCTAATAATCCCATACGTTACGAATGTCAGTAGTATTATCAAGTTACCTGGGTGGAAGGCATAATATTACAGATTGGTCATTATTGCATCCGGGCCATAACAATTCTATAATTAATAAATATTAATTCGTATTCATTTCAATGTTTTCAACATAGCGACATTTGAACATGGCGACAACACTGATCATCAGTGTCGCCAACTCGATTCTTAAAAATCCGCTATGAAACCGTGCAGAAACCGCTAAATTGCTACATTGCCAATGTAAAAATAGATTACTTTGCCACTGTGAATGCTAAAAATATCCACTAAATCCCTATATCAGCAATACAAATTTCATAAAATAATTTTACCAGCTAAACTAACACTGAAAAACCCCTGAATTGGCAACACTGCTGATCACATATTTATTAGATTGGCTATTGCCGCACTTGTTATGAAATTGCAACATATAAAAGAGAACAACCACCAGGATCTCCACTCTAGAAAATTATATTTCTTGGTAAGGACCACTAGATGGAAGTAGAGTTGCAGTCTATACTTGTTTTTTCGAAAGATGGGACATGACAGGAGCATTGCGACCGGAAAAACAACTGAATGTCACATAGCGTGGTATGCCTGTTGCTATGGTAACAACGGTTGAGTTGCCAAAGTTACCGTTCCCACGTGACGAGTGCTTAATAGCTCTCTTGGGACATTTATTGTGCACACAATGTTAGCATTGGTACGTTTCGTGTTTGACTCTCTGTCGATTTTTGTATTGTTTTCTTACCTTCGCCTAGACATTTAAACAGTAAAAACATTTCATTTCACAATAAGGAAATTTAAACACAAAACCTCTACCGGTTATTTTATTATGCAGTTGGGGTATAAGCTATGTAATCAAACTGTATACATTATGAAATGGTAACCACCATATTGCATTGCATAATAATATGTTAACATAAATATTTATGTATTAATCCTCTGTACGGTGCTCATATATTTAATATTTCAATTTGTATATTATAAACATAAGAACTGGAACTGTAAGAATATTATACTTACTTACTTACAAATGGCTTTTAAGGAACCCGAAGGTTCATTGCCGCCCTCACATAAGCCCGCCAGCGGTCCCTATCCTGTGCAAGATTAATTCAGTCTCTATCATCATACCCCACCTCCCTCAAATCCATCCTCCCATCTACGTCTCGGCCTCCCTAAAGGTCTTTTTCCCTCCGGTCTCCCAACTAAAACTCTATATGCATTTCTGGATTCGCCCATACGTGCTACATGCCCTGCCCATCTCAAACGTCTGGATTTAACGTTCCTAATTATGTCTGGTGAAGAATACAATGCGTGCAGTTCTGTGTTGTGTAACTTTCTCCATACTCCTGTAACTTCATCCCGCTTAGCCCCAAATATTTTCCTAAATACCTTATTCTCAAACACCCTTAACCTATGTTCCTCTTTATATCATCTATCTGTATGTAGTACCTACATCTACATCTATCGATACACAGTGAGCACATCATCTGACATGAGAGACCCTGAATATTGCTTTTCATTAGACCAAGACAAAGAAAAAGGGAGTTTTGCCTCTTTGTACATTAGTCTTATTGGTGCGGTATTTGATTAATATTTGTATGATTTTTTATCTGTGAAGTATTTTTACAATAAACATTACATGACATGTGTAACAATATCGTGAATCCAGTTGATAATAATTATTTATTTTACTGACTAATGTGATTTTGGCCTATTACTTTATATTCATCTCTTCCTTACATGCGAGGCAAGAATTTAGCCCATTAAATCTTAAAATATCATTAATTAAAAAAAAAAAAGCAGAGTTTTTATGGTACTAATCTCTATTGGGATTTAATTCCACTCTGTACTCTGTACCTCTGCTAAATACTTAAATCAATGGAGTATCATATTCTACTTATTCTTTTACACTTACGTAGAAACTATCCACAGTTTACATTTTTGGTGATTTTAATATGGGATATGTGTAAGCAAAAAGAAGAAGATACCGGTAAAAAAATTACAATAAACATAACATAAGTAATAGGCTACAATTAATTGGATACTTATTTTATTAAAGACCCATCGAAATAATATATTTCACGAAATAGACTACTCATCAAAATACCCCAATTTTATATTTCATAATATTGCTCATACTATCACTTTCTGTATGGACAAGTGTCATTATGTAACTTATACAATCATTTTTATATACAGGGTGATTCACGAGGATTTACCGTCCTTTACGGAGCGTATTTCTGAACACATTTTGAGCAAAAATGTCATATAAACATAGTTCAATATTTTCAGAGTTACACTAATTTAGAGTTGTTTGTAAAATACGTTTTTTCTTTAGCTTGAAGGTGAAAGACTAATACAAATAGAGAATGAACCATTAAGAAGTATCATTTCTTTAATTGGCAAGTATGATGAAGCTAAAAATGTGCTGTGAACTCCTTAGTTGCTTCGTACATGCATCTTTTTCTATTTTAACTAAAAAATTACATTATTCTTACGCACTTACCACAACAATTATTACAAATCACACCACTTCTACCGAATTAATTATTTGCAGTTCAATTTTGCATTCTAATTTACAGTCTTGGAGAGTTTACATCACATTTTAAAAAATGTCGCAGTCCGCTTGAGTACACTTGGCCGCACGCTTGTGAACGGCACTCGTCGCTCTACGTAACTGCATACGGCTATCTTTGATTTCCGTAGCGCTCGCGCTGGCTGCTGACTGCACGCTGACGAAGGTCGCGCGTTCACAGCAATGCGTTCCAATAACGAAACGTAACTCTGTAAATATTGAGATTAGGACTCATGTTATATCACTTTTTTTGCTCAGAATGTCTTCGGAAATAAGCTCCGCAAAGGACGGTAAATCCTCGTGAATCACTATGTCTATTCCTTCGTATCGGTACTCATAGTTATTACTTATAAGCAGGGGCGGCTCGTCCATAAGAGCTGCGGAGCTGCAGCACTCCCTGCTTTGACAGGAAAATAAAAATAATATTTATTTTAATTTGTAGAAGAATTGTTACAGCTTTTATTGGTAAATTGATTTATATTTCATCTGGCCGGGAATATGTACTATTATCTTATGCATAATCTTTTTGCGCGTCGACTGTACTGGAATTGACACTGCATTCAAAGTCGTCCTGGGATCTGCAGGGTGGGACAGCTCATAGAGAGTGTGTCTTGCATAGTCAGGGGGTGGAGAGGTGAAGGTAAGAAGAGGGAAACTGCCGCTGTTTAAAATCCATATCTCGCTGCAGTGGCTTGCAGCCAGGCCACAAGGGATCTTTCCTCTCCTCCCACACCGCTATTGTAATGCTGCGTCAAATGGATTCTCTATTCCCTTGAAACTTAATGACAAAATTTTTATTTTTGTAGAATCTTATCGAGTTAATATAACGAAATTAATATTCTCTTTTGCCTTATTATTACGTATATATCCAGCCTCCAACAGAACCTAATATTTGCCTTAACTCAAAATGATTGCACGAGTAGAATCCTTTTGATATAGCACGTAAAATACGATAGAGACTTCTTTTCCAGTTTTAGAAAATTATTGACCATCAGTATATCTGAGTGTTGCTTTGGTGTGACGCCTTAATACCGTAACTTAACCAGTGCAAATTTGCAAGCATGAGTGTGTGTGAATTACAGAATATTAATTTTATTTTTTTCAACTTTCCCTTGCGGAGAATATTGATATAATGAAGTGAAATTAAAGGGTCGTCCGTTACCCGACTTATATCTTACTTAAGCTTCATCCAGCCGAAATAGTGCATGTATGCAAGGAAGTATAACAATGAAATTTACGCTAAGCATTTGTGGTTACGTGGATGTGAACAAAAAAATCTGTATTTTGTTTTCCTTGCCTCCTCTTCGGTGGTGATGCTGCATGGACTAGGAGTGGTGTGACAGATTTAGGACATTTGCCCCTAAAAAGCAAAATGCACGAATCTTCGCAGTCTCATCTGAAAAATGTTGTTTCATTGGCTATGTTACGCAACTCATACTGCTGTGCAATTAAGTGAAACGAACAGAACAAACATTCTCAAACATAATCAAGAAGTGAGAAAAAATCGTGAAATTATTAAAAAAAATTGATTGTATCAAATTTTGTGGCCAATATGAACTTCCCCTTAGGGGACATGATGAAAAAACGATTCGAAGAACCCTGATGTGTTTCGTGGGTTGCTATAGTTCGTGAGTAATCTAAACGAGCCTCTCAAAAATCATTTGAAACATGCCACTGTTTAAGGTTATTCTAAGACAATTCAGAATGAACTGGTAGATTGTAAGTTGAGTGTCTGCCAATCTGAAATTCAGACTGAAATCGATGGTATTAGTTTTTCTTAGGGATTAGCAAATGGTCCCACAGACATCTCCCAACTAAGTCAGGAAGTTTTGGTTTTTCGGTATGTAGTGCATTTATTTTTGTCCTATACTTATTAGTAATGGTATCAAGAAGTGAAATTTGTATGTACCGAAATCTACTGCAGCTCTCCCAATCCACAAGTTCACGAGCCGTCACTGCTTATAAGTTTACTAGTTTCGAACTCAGGAAATAATGCCCTAAATGGACTCAAACTATATCCTTTTAGTATTTTGACATTTTAAAGATATTCCTTCCTAGTCGAAGAGGACATTATTAACTTTACAAGTGGAATTCGGGAAATAATGCCCTTTCTGGATTCAAACTAGGACCTGTTCAAATAAGCGCTTACCGTTCATTTGCCGGTAAGGCTTCGGACCCGGACGCATAGTGTCCTATCAGACGATAGAGAGCATTGTCGCCATGATACAATGCGACTCTGGTATCCAGTGCAGGAACTTCGTCCTGAGATTCTTAGATAAAACCGTAACCGCTACAATACAACTGTTTTGAATCCCACAGTCTAGCAGTGGCGGCTGATTGACTGAGGCAAGTGAGGCCGGGCCTCAGTCACTTGGCTTAACTGAAATCAAATTTTGTGTTTTTATATAATGTATTAGTTATTTGAATGAAGCATATATCGCTGTAGAAGCATTTGAAAACTTTGATGTATACAGACCTGTTTTGCAGTAAAATTTGTTCCTGAGACCGGGATCGCTCGTGCCGGGTCTGGCTTGTGATGTATATAGACCTGTTTTGCAGTAAAATTTGTTCCTGAGGCCAGAATCGTTCGTGCCGGGTTTGGCTTAATGCATTTCATGTCCTTTCGCGGGCTTTGAGTTTACGCTTAAAACGTTGTACCTGAGGCACAATTCGGCTGGCCTGGTCAGGTTTCACTCCTCCCATCCATGGGCCGGCCTCAAGGGTAGAGTGGGGTGGGAATAGCAGTGGTGACTTGTCTTCCTAACTAGGCCATAAATAACAAAATTCCAGCTCTTTGGCAGGCAGAAACCCACTCGAGATTCTCTCCCCTTATGTCTCAGTTTATGACATAAGCGAGGGTGTTGTACTAGTATACTTCGTAGTACAGTAGTGAATCTGGGCCAATGTTGTTATGTATTTCGGGAAAATATAAACAGAAACAAATGAGAGAAATAATGCTGGTGCAGTTAATTCATTGTTAGAGTGTCCTTTTTCGAGAAGAAATAATACTAAAAGAAAGGAGGTTTTAAATAAAGAGAGAGACTACCGAGATACCTACGCATCGCTGATAATTTTTCTGACACATAATCTTAAAACACGAGTTTCTATTGCATCCTGGTATGGGCAACATAAATGGTTATGTGGTAATGTGATGCAAAATAAACTTCTCTTGGCCTGGTTTGTTGCTGTCAAAGGAAAAAAATAAAAAGAAGAGAAAGAAAGGGGAATTTCAACACATAATATGGGATGCTTCATCACACTGAAACAATCACTGAAACTCACAGCATAACAGCTTATTTGGTGAGTAAAATTATTATTTTTCATTGATAGTAATAAGAATAGACTAATAATAGTAATAATAATATAGTAATAATGATATTAATAATATAATAACAATAATAATTAATATCATACACAAACATTTGCTATCGGAGGCACTTAAACTAGTTGCATCTGGCCTCACCGAGGATTTTGATCACCGGCCGCTACTGCAGTCTAGTATATACAGTCACGAAGCTTGAGTTGTGAGGGTTTTAGGAACAATAGACTGTGCTGGTACTGTTTCGCATTGTCTGTAATGAAGCGATATTAGCGAACATAGTGGTTAGCTACTATCTATGGATGCATATTTAGTAGACTGTGGTACTCCGGTTCCGCTGTCCGCCATGCTTTGCCATAAGGATACATTGCAGTTACAGGCATACGGTAATTGATTTTTTCCACGCTTTATGGTAACTTTCACACTATTTACCGAATTTATAATAATTCCTATGATTATTTTATTTTCGGTGCAAAAACATCTTAAACATCTAAAGCTGTTAAGATTACATAAGATGACTACACCACCGAAATGTCTATTACACTCCTGAAACTAAAATAACTACTGAAGCTTTCCTTACTTACTTACTTTCTTACTTACAAATGGCTTTTAAGGAACCCGAAGGTTCATTGCCGCCCTCACATAAGCCCGCCAGCGGTCCCTATCCTGTGTAAGATTAATCCAGTCTCTATCATCATACCCCACCTCCCTCAAATCCATTTTAATATTATCCTCCCATCTACGTCTCGACCTCCCTAAAGGTCTTTTTCCCTCCGGTCTCCCAACTAACACTCTATATGCATTTCTGGATTCGCCCATACGTGCTACATGCCCTGCCCATCTCAAACGTCTGGATTTAATGTTCCTAATTATATCAGGTGAAGAATACAATGCGTGCAGTTCTGTGTTGTGTAACTTTCTCCATTCTCCTGTAACTTCATCCCGCTTAGCCCCAAATATTTTCCTAAGCATCTTATTCTCAAACACCCTGAACCTATGTTCCTCTCTCAGAGTGAGAGTCCAAGTTTCACAACCATACAGAAGAACCGGTAATATAACTGTTTTATAAATTCTAACTTTCAGATTTTTGGACAGCAGACTGGATGATAAGAGCTTCTCAACCGAATAATAACACGCATTTCCCATATTTATTCTGCGTTTAATTTCCTCCCGAGTGTCATTTATATTTGTTACTGTTGCTCCAAGATATTTGAATTTTTCCACCTCTTCGAAGGATGAATCTCCAATTTTTATATTTCCATTTCGTACAATATTCTGGTCACGAGACATAATCATATACTTTGTCTTTTCGGGATTTACTTCCAAACCGATCGCTCTACTTGCTTCAAGTAAAATTTCCGTGTTTTCCCTAATCGCTTGTGTATTTTCTCCTAACATATTCACGTCATCCGCATAGACAAGAAGCTGATGTAACCCGTTCAATTCCAAACCCTGCCTGTTATCCTGAACTTTCCTAATGGCATATTCTAGCGCGAAGTTAAAAAGTAAAGGTGATAGTGCATCCCCCTGCTTTAGCCCGCAGTGAATTGGAAAAGCATCAGATAGAAACTGATCTACACGGACTCTGCTGTATGTTTCACTGAGACACATTTTAATTAATCGAACTAGTTTCTTGGGAATACCAAATTCCATAAGAATATCATATAATACTTCCCTCTTAACCGAGTGATATGCCTTTTTGAAATCTATGAATAACTGATGTACTGTACCCTTATACTCCCATTTTTTCTCCATTATCTGTCGAATACAAAAAATCTGATCAATAGTCTATCTATTACGTCGAAAACCGCACTGATGATCCCCAATAATTTCATCTACGTACGGAGTTAATCTTCTCAAAAGAATATTGGACAAAATTTTTTTCCTGGCGTAAAATGTTGATGATACAACTAGTAAACAGCGCACACAATTGATCACAAATTAATGGTGTCCAGTCACACTTTCCTTCCAAACGGAACATTTGAAGCTGGAAGTCACGCAAGAAGGAACACATCTATGTTCCTGGAGACTGGAGGAAAACTGTCATGAACACAAAGAGGAAGTGCCGAAAATTTTGCGTCACTGAAGTTGAGAATTCTGATTTCCTTTCTACTGCAGCTTTGGAAGAAACTGTCATAAATAGAAAGAAGGATACCAAGGGTACATCTTTTTGAGTTGGATGAACATTAAATGGCTGCGAGTTGTCAGATGTCATATTGTAATTCAAAGAAACCTTGAATAAAGAGACCTTTTCGCAAAATTAATTTGGAAAAGCAAGCTCGTGAGCAAAAGTTGCTTTCCTTGTCACATGTCACCCAAGATGTACTGTACAGGGCAGTAGAAAGATCAGTGTGGTCAAAAAGAAAGATAATATGATGGATCTTTTCTTATACATTTCGCTAATTCATCACGCATATTTTAAGAATCTTCCAATGGAAGCAAATACTAGACTCTAAGCTACTTGCAATAGAGGAGATTCAGATGTCAATATTGTATACTGTGATTTATGTACTATAAATGAACGGTGAATTTGCAAAACGACTTAAGTCCATATTTTGGGGGTTTTGAGTTGAGAGCATGATTATGTTACTGTGTGCAAGGAGCATCGTTTAGTAGCAGAATGACTTTAATCCACGTCTTCTGTATAGTTTTTATTAGCAGCAGAATATTTGGTTGAGGGATAAAACGTCCTAGACTTAAGTTGTTTTTCCTGTCAAGTACTGAAGAAACTTACATAATATGTAATTTTAATCATACACTCAGCTGACAAATTGTTTTTTGTCTGTTGTCATTGGTAATTCTTTCCGAACTTACCTCATGTTTACCATTCCTTCCAGTGCATCCTTCAGCAGGCAGTTCTATTCAGCCAGTGACACAACCAATTCCCTTCTACTTCTTGATCATTTTCAGCATCATTCTTTCTCCATACTTTCCAACACAGTGGTTTATCCCCGATCAAGGAAACCAAAATTCAAGATATTCATAAAATGCTTAAATACATTCGTGATGAAGAAGACGTGCATACATTTTACGAAAACATTATAGCATGGGAGATAACAAAGAATTGAAAGACGAAGCTAAGCTGTGGTCTCGTTATAGCACTCCTAAGAATTGTCTGTGCTCTTGTGATTAACAAATTGTTCAAAATAATGTTGTTCAACAATTGAGTAGCCCAGATGCAAAACCAGCTAACTGTTAAAAAAATAAAAAAATGAGATAATGTTAACCATGGTTTCAGTTCGTTATTAGCTACGTAATAAGCCATACATTCGGTTACAAATCCAACTCTAAACCCTTTAAATCTAGTAAATAAAATTGCATACGGTTGCAAAACCTGCTAAGTGTGGAGAGCGTAAGGATGCAATACCTGCTAACTGCACAATGCCATGTTTACTTTTGCAAAACCTGCTAAATGTTACTGAGACAACATGCCCATATTGAGACTTACGGATGCAAAAGCTGCTATTTCGATCTCCATAAGGATTACATTGAGCATACTAAAATAACGAATAAGATATTATTAGACGCTGATAATAAAGCTACTTTTTGCTCGTATAGTTAAATTGACTATACTGCTGCATCTAAGACATCAGCTGAGAGTTTCTGCCCGCGCTTTATCGGGGACTTCTAACCCTTTATGTTAAGTGTGTTGAAGTCTTGAAGTGGTTACTGTGATTATCTTGCAGTTTTTTCGACTTTTGCCGAAATGAGTGCGGATGGATATGGTGTATCCTATTTCAATAACTCTGTTAGTGTTGAGGGAAAAGATACAGATGATGAAGAGAATGGTACCGGTGAAAAGACGAATCCAAAAGTTTAAACAAAAAAGGTAAACATTTCCAAAAGGACTGCATTCCAATGGGTGTCATTCTTAAAGAAGCAAACATCAGGGACATTGAAAGACTTCTGGAATTGCACTTCGGGGAGGACTGGTTTCGGAATGCAAACCAGACATTCTACACCGAAATGTTCAACCAGCAGCAAGACCTTGCTGTTGCAGACCTGAGTGAAGATGAGGATGAACATACGGATGTAGTGGACTTCGAACTCATGGATGAGGAAGAACCGAACATTTTGTAAAGTGTTATATTACATTGATGTTTGTAGAAATTGCAACACCAAGAAGGATACATGTGACTGAAATGAAATTGATATCACAGTTTAGATACATGACAATACACAAAGCATTAGAATTACAGAACTGTACCTGACCTGTGACCGTGAGATTTCAGTATGGAGTGAAGCCTCCATGCGCTGCAATCAGAGCTTCTAAGCGTCGTGGTATGGAATCAAAGAGTTCCTGGATATGTTCCTGGGGAATCTCCTCCACGCAGTTTGTATGCGAGTCCACAAAGCGTCAAGAGTGTGTGCTGGAGGACCATGACGAACAAGTTGCCGACCAACCATATCCCAGACATGTTCGATGGGCGAAATGTCTGGCGAACGTGCAGGCCAGGAAAGCAGTGATGTCCGTCTTTCTTCGAAGAAGACTTGCACAATCCTCGCCACATGTGACCGGACATTGTCCTGTGGAGTTGCCTGAGGGAGGGGCAGTACCTCGGACTCTAAGACTTCTCTAATGTAGCGATTGAAGTTCAGATTGTCCTGAATACGTAGGAAGCGAGATCCCATATTGCATCACACTAGGAACTTATCCGCAATGCCGCTCAACAATGCAGGCTCTCAGACTGCATTCACCACGGTAGCGCTTAACACGTACGTAACCATCACTGTAGGACAAGTTGAAGTGGGACTCGTACGAACACACTACATTTGGTACTCTGTTTTACACATCTCCTGAGTTTGGGGTCGTTCGAGCCATTCTTTCTGGGTGTTGCACTTTTCACAAACAGTAGTACACAAGGAAACCTTCAAACTATAACATTAGTATTCTATTCTCCTTTTTACTTTTTTATAGTACAATATTTGTGTGTTTAATAATATTTAAGTACCGGTATGTAACGAAAATAAGAATGTTCTCTTCTACCGTCAGTTTGTTTCCAAGTTAGTCTTGTCAGATAAACTGTTAACATTTATCAAATACCAGGTTTTGCAAACTAATGTATCGTTAATATGGCTACCTATAGAGTTGCAAATCCTGCTAACTGCTATGTTCGGCTGCAAAACCTGCCATTTGCAAATTAATATACAATATAACTAATTACCTATTAATCATATATTTCTGAGCTGTAGGAAGACAGACTAAATATTTTTTCCCCATTATTTAAACTAGAAATCATGCCTCTAGCATCTGTGGATAAGTTTTTACACAATTTTCCTCATTTGCCAAAATTAATCTAACTTGCAAATAGCTGGTTTTGCAAATTGGCTACTCAATTGCAATAAGGTTATTTTATGATTTTGGTATAAATACATTTAGTTAAACATGTTTGTGTGTCAGTAACCTAATAATTATGATGTAGGATTGAACTTAATTTGCAGAACAACTTAAGTTCTGAAGATAATTAAATTTTTTATGACCTGAAGAAGAATACAGAAGTATGAATTTTTATAATAAAACTATTTCCCTTACATATAAAAAATTATATTGTAACAATATATGATTCAGCGAGGCTAAAAACAGTTTCGTTTTGCAAATTCACCATTCAAATGATAACATGTTTCACTTTCTATGCTTTACAAAGGAAATGTAATAAATAAATCAATATCAATAAATATAAAGTTCTTTTCTAAACATTTAGGTTAAAGTAGTTCTCATTTACATTGTAACACAAATTTTCCTGAAAGTTTCATAGTGATAATGAACAAAGTTCTCACTAATGAAAAATGTATACAATATAAGATAGAAATATTAATTTGTTATTTTCCAACGCAGGGTATTACAAAGATGACAGTTTTGAATTATTATTGCCATAATTATGTATTATTAGTTATTACATTATCACTCAACCTGAATTAGCCTAATTGTCTACTGAAAACCTTAAAGGTTGATTTCTCAAAATATTGTAAGATGGACTTGTTCTACTATGGTTCTGAACCCCTCATAGCATGGTCCTTATTGTGGTGATTCTCGTGATCCATATCGTGATTCTAATAGTGGTCTTTGTCATTGTTCTTGTCGTTGTACTTGTCTTTGTCTTTGTCCTTGTCGTGATGCTTATAATAATCGTTGTCTTTGTAGTGGTGCTTATCGTGGTCCTTGTTGTCGTTCTCATAATTCATATTGTGTTCCTGGTTCTTGTGATTCTTATCGTAGACCTTGTTAATTTTCTTGTAGTCCTTATGGTGGCCTTTGTTGTTTTTTTTTTCATGGTCTTATATTTGTGATTTTATAATAACTTGTTTTTCTCTTTGGGGATTTACTTTTTGCCACACGATTCCTTTCATACTTTCATAAAAGATAAAAGATCACGGATTTAATAATAATAATTTATTTAACCTGGCAGAGTTAAGGCCATACGGCCTTCTCTAACACTCAACCAGGAGTAAAACTGCGTTACAAAAAACACTACAAATGTAAAAAATACACTACAATATTACACACAAAACTGAATAAGATAATAATAATAAAATGTAAACAACAAGTAAGTAGAAATCAGACGTAATATAAAACATACAGAAAGAAAGGAAAAAGCATAATAAAATGTGAACAGCAGGTCAAAATAAATGAGACATACGAAGTATAAAGTATAAAAAATAAGACAATTATTGATGATAATAATAATAATAATAATAATAATAATAATAATAATAAAAATAAGAATAGTAATAATCATAATGATAATGATAATAATAATACTAATAGTAATAATAAAATAGTGCAGTACAAAGCATACAATGAATACAATATTTTTAAGTACACACAGTAAGGAAAATTATGATTATATATAGCTCAACTTATCACATTAGAGATATACCATTATCGGAAAATATGAAAACAAAAATATAAAATAAGTCAAATATCACTAGAACATAAAAATATGTGAATACGTGGAAATATGCAATACAACACTTGTCATAATAGTAAGTTAGTTTGGCAACTCGTCATAAGATAATTTTCTAAATTTGATTTGAAAGATTTCAATGTTCGGTAGCCCTTGATTTAAACAGGGATGTGTACAAGAAATGGACAGATAACTGATAACATTTTACTGGTGTGTACTTTGGAATAGGGTGAATATACGCATGCACGGCCAGACGTTTGTTTACATGGCTATGTCGATATCGTATGAACCGCGCTATAGAACTTAGAAACTTTCGCATCACCAAGAGTCGTCTCATTCTTTTTTGGGGGCACTAGACGTATGAGCCAAAAACTCAATCAGAGGTACCATAGTTTGTAAGGCTTTATAATAATAATAATAATAATAATAATAATAATAATAATAATAATAATAATAATAATAATAATAATAATAAATTATGCTGCTCTTTTTGTTATTGCCTATCCATTCAATAATTTTGCTAAAATATCCTTCGAACATACTTTCACTAATCTGATTTGCAACTTACGATAAAACTTCTGATTATTTTCTCTTGAACTTAATTCTAGAGTACATGTAAGTAATACAGTCAAATAATTTAGATTTTTAAAAACAGTCTATTGTTTTAATAAAACGTTTCATTTTTTTTTCATTTCATTTATTATATTCCATAGATCTTACATGAACAATGAAGCTTTAAGATGTGGAACAAGTCAAAATTTTACAGTATTACAATTACAATTTTTACAAATTTTTACAATTTTTACAAATTTTTACAATTTTAAGGGGCCTCATATAGTAGCGGTGCTGTAGACTGTAAACCTTTCACAAAATTTTTAATATCTCAGAAATAATTCAGTGGATCTTTCTCATTTTTTTGTACACAAAGAAGTGGTATTTGGGCCTCTCATTTGGCATCAACAAATTTATAATTATCTTACTAGTTTATTATTTTTATTTACACAATTTAAAGGAAATAATTTGCTGCTACATAAAATGAAAAAAACATAGTATATCCCCAACAACTTTTCAGATTCTAAGTTTCTTTTTCATTTCAGACTCCAGAAATGCAGTGTTAGAGGATGAACCACAGTGTTTATCCTAGGTTATAAAGTTTATGAATTATTATATTTTTTTATTCTGTCATAATGGAAAAAGTAATTTTTATTTTACATTATCTACTTAAAATTTATGAAATTGTGCTTATATCTCTATGAAAGTAGTTCATCCTCTACAGTTTGAATGGCTACAGATTTGCTGGAAATTTGAAACAGTTTGGACAAATAGTTCAAGAGATATCATGTTTTAGTTTGAAAAATAGCAGCAAATTATTTGCCTCAAATTGTGTAAATCTATACTAATAATAAATCTGTAGCCGAAATTTTTCTGGTAATTTTCGATTTTCCAAAAATAATTGGTCCTAACATATATAATTAATCACCCTGAAACCGAAAATCGCTGTTTTGAAATGTTTGTTTGTATATTTGTCTGTCTGTAAGTTTGTTACCTTTTCACGCAATAATGGCTGAACGGATTTCGATGAAAATTGGAATATAAATTAAGTTCGTTGTAACTTAGATTTTAGGCTATATGGCATTCAAAATACATTATTTAAAAGGGGGGTTATAAGGGGGACTGAATTAAATAAATCAAAATATCGCACTTATTATTGATTTTTCTGAACAATGTTACATAACAAAAGTTTCTTTAAACATAATTTGCGATAATTTTTATTCCTTGAAAACTTTTGATAGGACTGATATTTAATGAGATAAATGAGTTTTAAAATTAAAATAACTGCCATCTAAGGCCGTGTAATGAATTAAATAACAAATGACTTCGTCTATAAGGGGCCTTGGACAGCAACAATCGAAAGCTATGAAAGATAGCCTACAGAGAATGTTTCTGTGTTTGTATGAAGTAATATCGGAAGCTAAATTAACCGATTTGTATAATTAATTTTATTTCATCATTGGAAAGTGTAGTTTCTGTAGATGGACATAATGCTATAATGTTATTACAGTAACTTCTGATATAATATAATATAATATAATATAATATAATATAATATAATATAATATAATATAATATAATATAATATAATATAATATAATATAATATAATAATATAATATAATATAATATAATATAATATAATATAATATAATATAATATAATATAATATAATATGTAATATAATATAATATAATTTAAGTTATTTGAAGGGTTCAGAACCATAGTGGGCCAAGCGCCATTTACTGAATACGTAGAAAACAAGGGTTAAAATTAAGTTATTACCATAATTCAATGAAAACCTATAACAAGTAAAATAAAATATACACATTAAATCTAAATGATATCAATCTTCATTAAACTATGGTTGCATGTAATAAAATTTAAGAAACATGTTAAAGGAATTGTCATTGCACCAAATGAGTGTCTCTGGACCAAAATGTTCGCATTTTAATTATTTGGATGCAATTTAAATTAAGTAACATATTAAACGATTTATCCTTCTATCAAACACGAATGTTCCCTGGATCAAATGTCCTATTTTATTTATGTAATTACTTTATATTTATTTCCAACGGGTGCAGCGGAGCGCACGGGTACGGCTAGTAAAAGCAATAAACTAGTAAGATAATTATAAATTTGTTGATGCCAAATGAGAGGCCCAAATACTACTTATGTGTGTACAAAAAATGAGAAAAGTCCACTGAATATCTCTGAGATATTTAACATTTTGTGAAAGGTTTACAGTCTACAGCACCGCTACTGTATCAGCCCCCTTAAAAATATTTTACAATTTTTATAGTTTTACAGTTTTGTAATTTTCTACAATTTTTTACAATTTTGGCGAGCTGTAGTGAGATGATGTGAGGCCCGAGGATTCGCCAAAAGATTACCAGGCATTTTCCTTATGGTTGGGAAAACCTCTGTAAAAACGCAACCAGGTAATCAGACCAAAGGGGGTGAAATGAAGTGAGGTTGAGGACTCGCCATAGACCATTCGGCTTCAGTCCCACGGCTGGGGAAGACCTCGGAAGAAACCATTCAATGAGACCAAATGGGGGATCCAACTCAAGCCCGAGCGCAGCTCCGGATCAGCAGCCCAGCGAGTCTGCCGACTGAGCTACATCGATGGCTCTACTAAAAATATAGACATAGCCAGTCAGATTAATTAAATTTACAAACGCGAACGATCATTCATCAATTGATCATAACATATAATACTAAACAAGTAAGTTAATTCAATTTCAGGCATAAACAATTCAATCAGCTGGCGGCAGGTGATAAAATATTGTGTGTGTGTTCACAATTTTGTGTTCCAAAATCGAAGAGAATTTGAAATCGTACGTTTTTAGCATAATATAAAATGTCATGATTCCAATTTTTCACTGTCGAAAAAACCGTATATAAATTCAAAACAACATATAGGGTAATAATAATAATAATAATAATAATAATAATAATAATAATAATAATAATAATAATAATAATAATAATAATAATAATGAAACCTAGTCTTTTTATTTCCAATTTTTCCTGGAAAGCCAGTTTACCCAGTTCTTTACTCTTCAAAATTACTTGAACAGAGTTCATTGCTTACGTTTGTTAAAAATTAATACATAACACAATTTACAAAAGCGTGTGTTCAGTAATATATTTTGATTCACAACACACTGACACACTATAGCCTATACCAGTACTGTAATCCCATTCGCATAGATTGATTACTATAAATACATGCCAGTAAATATTATTCTTAAATAATATACACCACCATACAGATATTTAAATTCATACCACCATCACATTCAGCCAGCACGTGTTTGAAAGCCAAACTATGCTATTATGCCGACACTGAAGTATAGTAATTCACAAAGTACACTCTCGTAGCAGCACTGAACACACATCCACATAAAGTAAACGTTCCGACAGTGAGATGCTGACACCTGCAGGCTAAAATACAGACTAATTAAATTTCCTCCTCGAGTTATAGCACGTGAATGATAGGCATCGATGCATCTGACATCTGTAGGATAGATTCACTGTTCACTTAACGCTTTGTGCTCTTGACGAGTCATAAGCGGCCAGCGAAAGACAATATTCTCCCGCGCATGCGTGAAATTTCTGTAACCTTCTTGAAAAGAGCACGGCTTGTACGTGAACGGATGTTGCCAAGTTTACATAAGAAGTTTATGCAAGATGCGGGAAGTTTAAAATACTCAATCGTGATATTATACATCCCTACTACGTCAATACGGTATTAAATAATAAAACTAGTCGTGCATTAATGGAAACAAGGTGTTCACGTGTTCTTGTGCTCTTATTGACGCACCGCCACTGAGCTGTAATATACAGAAATTGATAATACATATCATGCAAATTACTTCAAATTACAAACACAAACAATTCATCAATAGAGCTATACAGATCACATTTCAATTTAAAGCATATACAATTCATCAACCAAAACTATAGTAACATATACAATACAAAGTACTTACTTACTTGCTGGCTTTTAAGGATCTCGTAGGTTCATTGCCGCCCTCACATAAGCCCGCCATTGGTCCCTATCCTGAGCAAGATTAATCGTCTCTACCATCATATCCTACCTCCCTCAAACCCATTTTAATATTATCTTCCCATCTACGTCTCGGCCTCCCTAAAGGTCTTTTTCCCTCCGGCCTCCCAACTAACACTCTATATGCATTTCTGAATTCGCCCATACGTGCTACATGTCCTGCCCATCTCAAACGTCTGGATTTTATGTTCCTAATTATGTCAGGTGAAGAATACAATGCGTGCAGCTATGCGTTGTGTAACTTTCTCCATTCTCCTGTAACTTCATCCTTCTTAGCTCCAAATATTTTCCTAAGAACCTTATTCTCAAACACCCTTAATCTCTGTTCCTCTCTCAAAGTGAGAGTCCAAGTTTCACAACCATACAGAACAACTAATACAATACAAAGTAAGCAGATTAATTCAATTTACAAGCATACTTTCATTAAGCTATACAAATTTGTACATAATCATAAACAATTCATCAGTTGAGCTATACAGACTACTATACCATTTACAGCATACCATTATGCACATTCTAAAGAGAAAATGATAGAAATTAGATTGAGAAAATTTAAAATATGAAACAGGGTTACTTTATGACCAAATTTATGTATGTGATAAGAGTCTAAATTTTAAGTTTGTTTGTCATTTTTGTGAAACAAATTCTTCGATAAGAAATTATTACAAGGAATATACAGGGTGATTCAGGAGTAATATCAAGTGTTTTAGTGGATGGTATATTCCGTTTTAATACAGAAGAAAACGTCCCGCTGTTGAGTTGAAACTAGACATGAAGTAAAATGTGATTTTTCAGTCACCGGTGAAGCAGTGACAGCTCATTTTCGATCACGGTGATTTTAACCAGTGATCCAGTGATTAGAGGCGATTTCCAGTTGCCAGTGATGACGACGAGAGACCTGAGCTATAGAGCGGCCTTGAATCAGCTGATCACTAGTAGAGCAGTGATCTAATGAGTGAAGGCGATTGGGAGTGATTTCTCTCTACGAAGTGCAAGCAATCAACTGTTTTGAATTAATGTTGGAGAATGCGATCTTATGGGTCCATTGACAAAGCAGAGAAAAAAACAGAACTCAGAAAAGACATATGATGAAATCAGACACATAAGTTGAGATTATTTGCTGAATTTAAAAATAAAAATATTTTACTTAAATATTACCGGTATTATGTAATTTTCATTTGGTAGCATATATAATAAAGGTGGTATTCGTAGGCCTCACCTTCCATTTTTATTCACACGTTCCACAGTTTAGTACGGTTAAACGACTATAAGATAGGTAAATATTAGAGGTAATTCTCCAGAAAAGCTACATCTAAGAAGGAAAATTTTCTTTAGCTTATCTGGCTTTTGTATATAATGATAAACGCGTGGCTTTATTTTCCAGGTACAAATATTTTCAAAATAAAAATCTTCCGATGGTTGCCAGTATAGTGCGCAGTTGTAGCCCCTTTTCTTCTGGTTATTAAACGACGTTGTATCAACTACGTGGTTATTTATGCCCGTGTGCACCATTCTCGATTAAAATTTGACCATGGTTAAGTCGGCACTTGACCATCTTCAACGCCAATTTGCGGAGTATCAATCTCGATCAAAGTTAAACAAGCGAGTTGATGATGATCAAATTTGATCACGGGTGTGGGTCCGATTATCTTGAATTGAACATGGTCAAGTCGAGAAAACCAAAATGGCGGCACGATTTGACGTACTTGATGGAATTGAAGATGAAATGATGTATCTTGAACACGCAAATCACTGCGGAAATAACAGAATTCGTGTTATTGTAGAAAGAGTAAGTTTGTAGATGAATAATAATTTTTTTTTCTCAAAATAGACTAATGTTTTATATATGTTTCTGCTTTGGAAGATCGGGACTTTACTTGAGGACAAAATATTATTTAGGCCTAACTGTCCAATTTTGTTAACATAATAATAAAGTAGTTATTCTATGCCGGTAATAATATAGTAAAACTAAATGACCATTTTGTAGAATGCGAGATTATCACTTATTAGCTATAGATTTGCCGTTTGAAACTATTAGGACCTACATGACGTTTTGGACAATTAGACTATTTACACTTGAATTAAGAGAAATTACACGGATACCTTCCTTTCCCTCTTTCTCCAAAATTCCAACCTTGTAAACACAAAATAAATGGATACATTTCAGAACAAGGATACTTTCCTTTCCCTCTTACTCCAGAATTCCAACCTTGTGCACACAAAATTAATTGGCACTAAAAACTTCCATTTCATATGCATGATGGTGAGTATTCGACATACACAGACGAATTGCTTTTTTTTATTATTATTTTAAAATAATTGTTAGCGAGGTATCCGTATACTGAAATTTTCCCAAATAAATTATTGGCACTGAAATGTGTCTTTTCGTAAGCAAGATGATGAGCATTTGACAAACACATACAAATCTGCTCTTTTTAGTAGCCCATTTCAAGACAATTGTCAGTGAGGTATCCGTATACTGAAATATTCCCAATTATTATCAATAATATGAAATAACCACTGTATAAGTTACGTTATCAAATTATGTGGAATTATGTAAACACGTATAACTAATGTTGAATTGTGAGGTTAAATCCAACCAGGTAGCCTGCTTTTCTCTTAGAGAACTTCCGTCAGTATTTCTATTCTCTAATATGAATGTAGAATTGTTGACGAGTTCTAAAAGAATTCCCACTTCGAACTGTGAGAAGTTCAGTGTTCTTTTCTTTTTTTCTTCCATGATTATTGAAACTTGTTATTTGAAAACTGCGAGGATGTTTGAAACAGTCCGACAAACAAAAACGAATCGATAATTTACAGAGTGCGTTCGTTCGCTGTTTTATACGCGGTAACCTAGCGCTCAGATGATTCTTCTCAAGCGAGCGTACCGTCAGCTGACGGTACTGAGTTGGTCGTGGGAAAATGTCGGTGCACCGCATCTGTAACTTGATCATTGTCAAGAATTAACTATGTTTCCGTGATTGCTGATAAACGGGCTAGGTGATCGAGAATGGTGCACACGGCCATTAGTGTCGATGGAATTTGTGATGACTTGGTATTTGCCGAGATGAGGTCGAGGATTCGTCATAAGTTACCTAACATTCGCCTTACCGTTAAAAAAACCTGGGGAAAACCCGAACCAGGTAATCAGCTCAAACGGGAATCGAGCACAACTCCGGAACAGCAGACAAACATGCTACCGCCTGAGCTACGCCGGTGGCACCCTTCTTGTTACTAGGCCTATAGTCCGGGACAGCTTACTTCATACCCTAAGGGTGAAACCTAACCATTTTTCCCCTATTACTACAGATGCTAGTGGATTTTGGTGCTTTTCTAGTTTGCAGGTTGAATTTTCTTTTATCAACTTCGTTTACAATGTCGATACTGATAAATACTACAAATGGTAGTGATTTTGTAACAGTTATGTTGGCAGATGAGACAAATGTTGTCAGTACTGGAGTGCCATGAAATTAAAATTGTACTAGATTTCTAAGTCGGTTACTTGAAGCTGGTGAAATTTGAACAAACTAATTAATTAATATTAATACATAATAGTTATTTTATGTGTTGCGTTGTGGTTATAATTCAAGACTATAGTCAGGTAAGTTTTCGGAGTTAGTAGTAACAATTTTATGTGGTCAAACAAAATACATTTTTAGGTTAAGTCTCGTAATTCAATTGTTTAGTCAAATCAATGAATTTCATATTGCCAGACAAAATACCTAACATTTTGATCCTTTTCTCGTATGGTTTTCCTACGAAAATATGTTACTGTTTATTAAATTATTTAGAATAAACTTTCAACATTAAGGTAAAGTACACTACGATACGTAAATAAGTCATTCAGTACGTAGGATCGTGTGATATCTGGTAACAGTTGGCAACACTGACAAGACGGCAATATTTGCTGTTTAGGAACTGTTCTTACCTGATCCTCACTATAATTAATTTTTAATTTAATGAAAAAATTCCGACTTCTTAATTGAATCGATTATTATTGAAAGGTCACATGTGCACTTTTTTAACAAATTGAGTTATGACCAACATCATATTCTTCCTACTGTAGCGCACCGTTTGCTGAAGAAAAGACACAAGTATGTGCACTCTACCGAATGTTACAGTGAAAAGAAGTTTCCGTTTAGTATTGAAAGGGCATGTGTCCAGGACATATAATCTATCAATAACAAACACTTTTCTTTTCCCATATTCTTTCAATGATGTACAATATGAAATCTCATGATTCCATTCTTTATTTACAACAGTTACAAAATGGCGAGTAGTTGAATCATTAGGAAAAGGAGTGCCTAAAGATCAGAAAATATAGGCCTACTTTCAAATTTCATGGTATTCAATGATGGTTTTTGATGCTAAGTACATTGGTTGCATATGAATATATTGATGAAGCAATGACACACATTCAAGTTACGGCATAGAACTAATGCGATGTATCCTAATGATTTGAAACTACTTTAAAATAAATCATATTAAGGAAAAGTTCCAATAAATAAGAAGAAAGTTGTAAATGTCAGCAAAAGTATGCAGTACATACTTCCTAAATATCTTCAATTTTATGAAGAAATTCTTCAGTGGCCGATAGAAGAAAAAAGCAATTATGACTGATAACTTCAGAGGAAGTACGATGAAAGAGTAATGGAACAGAGAAAAATTCTCTCCGGCACCGGGATTTGAACCCGGGTTTTCAGCTCTACGTGCTGATGCTTTATCCACTAAGCCACACCGGATACCCATCTCGGTGTCGGACAGAATCGTCTCAGTTTAAGTTCCAACTCTTGGGTTCCCTCTAGTGGCCGCCATCTGCACTACGTCATAGATGTCTATGAGCGTAGGACTGAAGTCCACACATGTACTGAGGTGCACTCGTTATGAGTGACTAGTTGGCCGGGATCCGACGGAATAAGCGGCGTCTTAAATCACGAAGTGATTTACGCATATCATATATATTTTATGTACCGAAGTAGATATGATATTTCCATGCAGATATTCTGCGTCATCATACGATGAAAGAGTAATGGAAGAGAGAAAAATTCTCTCCGGCACCGGGATTTAAACCCGAGTTTTCAGCTCTACGTGCTGATGCTTTATCCATTAAGCCACACCGGATACCCATCCCGGTGTCGGACAGAATCGTCTCGTTTCTCTGTTCCATTTCTCTTTCATCGTATGATGACGCAGAATATCTGCATGGAAATATCATATGTACTTCGGTACATAAAATATATTCAGAGGAAGTGTTTAATGAAGAAACTTAAAAGCTTTTATGCTTTTGAATTGCATTATTTCAGAAATAAGAGATATTGCCTATGCAAATAATGTTCTTAACAGTTAAATTCTTAAGTATTTGTTAGTCAATAATAGTTAAAGCACATTTAAAAAGATAAAAAAATTCATTTCATTATGTTTTACTTACTGTTTATTATTAAAAAGACACAAGTCCATCAAAAATATAATTTTTTTGCAGTTAAGTTTCAGTGATGTTATCATTAGTTTATGCATGTAAATGTAACTTTACACCTTTGCCATCGAATAAAAATATCCGATTACACTACAAAGTACCATTAGCAAAATAAATAGTTTTTTGTTTCTCCTGTAAAACTGACGAAAGTGGACATGTGGCCTTTCAAAAATAATCGGTTCAATTGCGCTTTTGTAATGCCACCATGCTGACAAGTGAAATGTTTGCCTCACAGTTGAGCCACCATAACATTTTTAAAGCCCCGTTAATCTGCTAATTACCAACATAACATGCGAGAGGTCCAGGATGAATTAATTCAAAATGGTGGTTTCCCTAGTATTGCTTTCATGGACCTCTAGAGCATGGATGGGCATCGTGCCTCGCTTGAGAAATAATGCCTCACTGACCTTCACAGAGCTTATCGCTCTGAGTGACGTCACCTTCACAGTCCCCGTCCCTCCCTCACGCAGCTCCTAGGCGTGGGCAGGTTCTATATCGGTTTCATAAGCAATATCAGCGGTGGCATAATGGCATTATCAAAGCAGTGTGTACGCGTTAGAAAACGATTATTTCATGAGAAATGGGAGGAAGTTTTTTTTTGCTGTTTAGAAGGGGAGAACATACGATGTATGTTATGCTCGAAAAAATCCTATTAGGCATTAATAAATTTAATATACAACGACATTACTCCTTATGTCATAAAGAACATGCTGAATTAGAAGGTAAGACAAATTAAATGTTATTTGTTGTACTATTCCGAAGAAAATTGATGATCTTAACATTTGCATGGTATACTAAATACGACATTATACCTGCATTAAAAGGTACGAGGAATTAAATGTTGTTTGTACGTATTATTTCCAAAAGAACTTTATAAAAAAATATTAAATATGCGTAGAAAACGAAATACGATTTTCTGAAATTGTTTTAGGTCGAGAACGAGCAAATATATTAAGTAATCTTGAGAAACGCCAGAATATTCAAGAAAATAAACGTAAGCAACGTGATGGAATATTATTGGCGAGTTACGCAATTTCTCGCCTGTGATTTAAATCAATTCAATGATGGAGAAATAGTAAAGAGGTTTATGATTAAAGCTGCCGAATTAATTTGCCAAATTGAATAAAAGTTTTCGAGTCTCTCACGTTAACCAAGCGCTTTCCTAATAATTCGCCACTGACCGCCTTAGCGATTACGATAAGGTGACGCAGGTCACAGCAGTTTATATTTCCCATCCTACTCTGCAGTCTCCTCTCCTAGTAAACAAACTATTTCAAATAGAGTGGCTCACGTAACCGAAAATTGTGCCCATGTATGCTCTAGAGTGTTACATATATTTGAAACAAGAAGGTTAGAAGGACTACAACAGTGCATTAGAATATAACTACACTATAGCTAACTATCGAACGATTTTTATGTTGTAAGTGTTTGCGGCTGCAAAGTAAAATCACTGTTAATGAATATATTCATCTCACAGGAGTCGTAAATTGGTAATTCTTCATAAAAGCTACTCTTGCACAACTTTTATAGCCCCTGCAGAAATTAAAAGAAATATCAAAACTTTAAAATCTTCAAAGTCTCCTGGGCCGATAAAATTAATAACCTAGTTTTTAAATAGTAATATGCGTTACAAGAGCGGTATGTTGAAGTTTTCATGTTCGAGGAAAAGTTTGAAAAAGCGAAACGTAGTTGAGCTTTTTTAATTTCCGAGAATTGAAAGAAAACATACCGCTCGTGTATCGTACATTATTTTGTGCGAAGATCGTTTATTACATACCTGAAAGAGGAATTTCTAATTAGTTGCAATGAAATCTCCATCTTGGTTTCTGTTCAATGACGGCAAATTTGCAAAACAAAAATATCTGTCTTCAACATTGTTGCTTTAAAATATTTTCTGTGTTTACTATACTCCAGCAGGCCGTGATATATGTCTGTCTTTTTTTCCCCCGGTCTATGATGAGTCTGGAATCTTGTTGATTTTTTCACGGCTTCCTTAATGTTACTTGCATCACGAATGCAGTAACTTTAGTGGAGTTGTAGAGTTTACTTAATTTTTTCAAATATTTAAAAACAATAATTAACAGTGCAATTTAGGTGAAATTGCAGTGGTAAGTTTCAATTTATAATTATTACTATATTGAACGTCTCTAAAAATAATTGTTAAAAGCCTAAAGCAGTAAAATCAATATGTCACTTAAGCGGTAAGAAGAGGGAAATTATTATATGTGTTAGGTTGGGAATACTGAATGTGGAATTTTAGACTTTCCGCGGATTGGTTTTGTGGAAACCAAGCAAATACGCACGATCTCGCACAAAATATACCATACAAAGTTATGCCACATAACTAAGTTGTTCAACTTAGAACTGAAATTTTAATATTTTCCTTCACCACAAATCCTTACAATCTTAAAAAAAAAAAAATCCATGTAATATCAAGCAGTTCAAAAATTACAGATGACAGAAGACTGCAATTAAGGCATTGAGCTGCATTTTGGCACTAGCAAATAGGATATACGTTACAGTTGCTTGGTCGGATGCAAGTAAATCACTCTTGATCACTGTTTCATGGTTAATGAACAGTTCACTCACTGGAGTGAAAATAATGTTTTAATCACCGGTGAAAAATCGCTGCTAGTGGTTTTTCCTTCCATCTCTAGTTGAAACGTTAGAGTTTTCATTTATATTCTGTTATCGTTCTTCAGCAATATAAATAATACCTGAGATGCTGCAAATTAAGTTCGTTAGACGTTCAAATAAAAATTTTTCAGATTTATTTTCAAATAAGAATACTTGTCTTTTTAATAGTTATTTGCTTCCATAATAATGAAACATACTCCTCTGAATGGATTTTTTAGGCAAATACTTTTGATCCTAAATTAGTTTTTGAGTTTCAACGTCAAAACGCAAGTATCAATTAAGACGATAGCAGAGCTATTTCAGGTCATTGTGGATTGTAGGCGAAAGTTTAAAAAATGTCAGGATTGCTAATGCTTTCGAACAATAGCATTTTCGTTTCATAGCTGCTGCACTGTAGAACTTGAAATGTAGAGCGTAAAATAATTTTATCCTACTAAGAGATCTTGCTGAAATTATCTGGAGACTACAAAATTTTCTAGGCCTCTTATTTTATCAGTAAGTAATACCTTTTATCTTTCCTTAGGAACTGTAATTTTTGCGCTCTTCGAGCCAATATTGAAGACAATGACACATATCAATTCTACACTAACCGCCATTAAGTAGTATAAAAAGACCCAACCCCACTGGGCTAAAAATATTTGATTTTTAATAACAATATTATTATCTTACTTAAGTTTTGTAGTTATATATAAGCCACTCAGTAAATTATAGAAATGAAGATCTAAATTAAGATATCCTCTACATTTACTTACATAACCTCGAAACGTTTCACTTTCATGTCATCAATATAGCATCAATATTATGTAAATTAATGAAAAATAGATGCATCATGATATTAACTATAATAATATTTAATTTCTATGATAATAATGTCATCAAACCACGTCAAGTTTCGTAGATTTGAATATCCAATACACAGCTGTACTCAGAAAATTGTTATACACTGCAGAATCAGTTTTTAATAACAAATTGAATTGAGCTCTAAATATGTCGGCAATCCTGCAGGTCAATGGCCTTCGTGTAAAGCCTATTGTTTATTGTAGTTTGTGTCTTGTTCTGAAATTCAATCAAGTCGGCCGTGATTCGATAAAATTAGTTCTCAAAACTGACAACAGATGGATTTTGGAAAATAGGAAAATTATGTAGGAAAATGGACATTTCACTGAAAACTACTACTTTTCCGAAAAACTATGGGAAATGCCTGTTCAAAATGAGGGGCCATTTATTAAAATCCGTTCAGGCGTTTTCCCGTAATTTCCATTACCAGTTCAAATTATATATAATATAGTTATATATATATATATATATATTTTTTATATATAAATGAAACTTGAATCTATATATATATAACATATTCAAGTTATCATTTATATT
Organism: Periplaneta americana; assembly: GCA_025594305.2. Taxonomy (NCBI): domain Eukaryota; kingdom Metazoa; phylum Arthropoda; class Insecta; order Blattodea; family Blattidae; genus Periplaneta; species Periplaneta americana. The sequence continues at coordinate 13,597,783 of JAJSOF020000039.1, read as the reverse complement.
CTGTTATCGTTCTTTAGTGATATAAATAATATTCAAGTTTTCATATATATTCTGTTATCGTTCTTTAGCGATATAAATAGTATTCAAGTTATCATTTACAGCCTATTCCGTTATCGTTCTTTAGTAATATAAATAATGAAAAACATCAAACATATTTGATTAGCAGTCTTTTAACTTTCATTTAAGACAAGATTTGTGATTCTGTGATACTCTTCAGAGCAGATATATAAAATTTCTTTATGACACTGCTTTTTTTTTTTTTTTTTGCATTTTTTCTGTCACTGTATCATAAAGGACGGAAGTGAAAATATTGCATTTAAAAGGTTTCATACATTGATATGAAACCATGTTAGGGAAATAGAGGATCTACTGTACTTAAAGTGAAATGTGAAAAGAGATTTCCTACAGTTCCTTGCCCTTAAATGTATCGATAATATGTAAATAAGTAATAAATGTAGCCTGATCATTAAGACATTTGTCTTTCCTTCTTACCGCTTGTAATGCTTATTATCCGTTCATTCAAACATTCATTCATTCATTCATTCATTCATTCATTCATGTTTATTCATTCATTCATTCATTCATTCATTCATTCATTCATTCATTTTATTCCATAAATCTTACATGAGCAATGAAGCTTTAAGATGTGGAACAAGTCAAAATTTTACAATATTACGATTACAATTTTTATCAAATTTTTATAGTTTTACAATTTAGTAGTTTTCTACAATTTTTACAATTTTGTGCAATTTTTACAATATTTTGGCGATATGTAGTGAGATGAGGTGAGGTCACTAGGATTCGCCAAAATATTACCCGGCATTTGCCTTTTTAGGGAAAACATCGTAAATACCCCAACCATGTAATCAAATCAAGGGAGTAATCAAATCAAAGGGGTTGATGCTGGGACTCGCCATAGGCTCGTCATAAATGACCATCCGGATTCAGTCCCACTGCTAATAAAAACCTCGGAAGAAACCAAAGACCAAAGGGGGATCCAACCCAAGCCCGAACGCAGCTCCGGATCAGCAGCCCAGCGAGTCTGACGACTGAACTACATCGATGGCTCTACTAAAAGTATACAATACATAGCCAATCAGATTATTAAATTTACAAACGCAAACGATCATTCATCAGTTGAGCGTAACATTAAAACATCTGTATCTCTACACCCATTAAAATTGGACACATGTTTATACACTTTTTTTACAGAATAGTACATACTACCACACCTAAACTATTTACTATTTTTTCTGAATCACCCTGTATATTACGTTTCTGATTCTATAGCATAATAACGTACAGAGTCTTCCTCTCATGGTATGAATCACGTGACATTCATATTTGTCTGATCGCAAATAACTTGCTTATAGGTTAGTAAAGTGTTAATGGTTGGGATGAATTGCAATGTTTCGAAATTCTTAGCATGTTAAACTTAATATTCTAGTATCTTATCACTAAAGAAATATTTTGCTCAATTGAAATTTTAGAAAACATCGTAAATTTATTGTCAAATCACTAAATTTCTTTAAAAGTTATAGCTGGGGAAATGGGCAAATTATTTTGTTTAATCATCATAAACATAAGACGACTGTCATAAATGAAATATGTGATAAAGATCGCTGTAATAAATATTAGCATCGCATACGTAACTACAACATTATATTATTTTAGCTTATATATTTTGCTTTGTACAGAACCATACGAGTCACAGTTATAGTTGACTCTTGAACAGGATAGGCCTATTGGATTGTATGGGTACACATTTGTAGTCAACGTTAAATCACAGTCAATATTCAAAATGTCTTGATTATCTTAAAAGCAAATTTTCTTTCTTTTTCTCGCTTGACAATTTTTCTACATTTTATTGTCAAATTATCTTACAGATGTAAAATCTTGGATTATCTTAAAAGCAAATAAGAATAACTTTAACAAGTACCCTTGAAGACACGACAAATTTGTACGTGAATGATTGTCAAATTATTACAATACTTGTAAAAGATTATCAAAATTTCAAAATTATGATTTAATTTTAAAGACTTGCCAATACTTTTCAAATTTTATTGTCAAATCACTTACAATACTTTAAAAGTCTTGGATTATCTTAAAAGCAAATAAGAATATGCTTTAATCAATCGAAGACTTGACAATTCTTTTCAAATTTTATTGTCAAATCACTTACAACACTTTAAAAGTCTTGGATTGTCTTAAAAGCAAATAAGAATATGCTTTAATCAATCGATGACTTGACAATTCTTTTCAAATTTTATTGTCAAATAACTTACAATACTTTAAAAGTCTTTGGTTGTCTTAAAAGCAAATAAGAATATGCTTTAATCAATCGAAGACTTGACAATTCTTTTCAAATTTTATTGTCAAATCACTTACAATACTTTAAAAGTCTTGGATTATCTTAAAAGCAAATAAGAATATGCTTTAATCAATCGAAGACTTGACAATTCTTTTCAAATTTTATTGTCAAATCACTTACAATACTTTAAAAGTCTTGGATTGTCTTAAAAGCAAATAAGAATATGCTTTAATCAATCGAAGACTTGACAATTCTTTTCGAATTTTATTGTCAAACCACTTACAATACTTTAAAAGTCTAGGATTTTCTTAAAAGCAAATAAGAATATGCTTTAATCAATCAAAGAATAGAAAATTCTTTTCAAATTTTATTGTCACATCACTTACAACACTTTAAAAGTCTAGGATTTTCTTAAAAGCAAATAAGAATATGCTTTAATCAATCAATGACTTGACAATTCTTTTCAAATTTTATTGTCAAATAACTTACAATACTTTAAAAGTATTTGGTTGTCTTAAAAGCAAATAAGAATATGCTTTAATCAATCAAAGAATTGAAAATTCTTTTCAAATTTTATTGTCAAACTTACAATAATTTAAAAGTCTTTGGTTGTCTTAAAAGCAAAGAAGAATATGCTTTAATCAATCAAAGAATTGAAATTCTTTTCAAATTTTATTGTCAAATCACTTACAACACTTTAAAAGTCTTGGATTGTCTTAAAAGCAAATAAGAATATGTTTTAATCAATCGAAGACTTGACAATTCTTTCAAATTTTATTGTCAAATCCTTGTCTTGATTGTCTTAAAAGCAAATAAGAATATGCTTTAATCAATCAAAGACTTGACAGTTCTTTTCAAATTTTATTGTCAAATCACTTGGATTTAAAAGTCTTGGAAAATGCAAATAAGAATATGCTTTAATCAATCGAAGACTTGACAATTGTTTTCAAATTTTATTGTAAATCACTTACAACACTTTAAAAGTCTTGGATTGTCTTAAAAGCAAAGAAGAATATGCTTTAATCAATCGAAGACTTAACAATTCTTTTCAAATTTTATTGTCAAATCACTTGGAATTGTCTTGAAAAATGCAAAGAAGAATATGCTTTAATCAATCGAAGATTTGACAATTCTTTTCAAATTTTATTGTCAAATCACTTACAATACTTTAAAAGTCTTGAATTATCTTAAAAGCAAAGAAGAATATGCTTTAATCAATCGAAAACTTAACAATTCTTTTCAAATTTTATTGTCAAATCACTTACGATACTTTAAAAGTCTTGGATTATCTTAAAAGCAAAGAAGAATATGCTTTCATCAGTCGAAGACTTGACAATTCTTTGACGGAATTGACCACATGGATTAAAAATTATTATGAATAGAATGTTTTATTTTCGCTGGCAGAGTTAAGGCCATAAAGCCTTCTCTTCCACTCAACCAGCCTTAATCAATACAATAGTGACATACATATTTAAATTATGAATATTTACAATACACTTAAAAGATTCTCCAGCGATATTCTTCAGGTAAGTTTTAATGACTAGTACATGTTTATTTAAATTGAGAAAAAACCTATAAGGAAGTAATAATTTAATTTATGAGCTAATGTAATTCAATACAGTCTATATGCAATATTTAAAGAATTATAATTAAGTTGAGATAGCTAGATGGTTAAAATGATGAGAATTAATTTAATAGAAGTTTACTGGAACTATGTTATAGGGAGCAAAATAGAAACCTAAACTATGTTGATATAATGAGGACATTAATGTAATGAGATTTTGCCATTAGAGGTTTTGTATTATGGCGCCAAGAACCACAAAAACTGTCCTGACCGACAGAAATTGAAGGGTTCAGAACCATAGTGGGCCAAGCGCCATTTACGAAAACCGTAAGAAACAAGGGTTAAAATAAATTTATTACCATAATTCAATGGAAACATAGTAAGAAATATAAGTATACACATTAAAACTAAATGATATGTCAATCTTCATTAAACTATGGTATTCACTTAACTTTAACCCTTGCTTTCTCCGTTTTTAATGAATGGCGCTTGGCCCACTATGGCTCTGAACCCTTCAATTGTTTGTGAGTAAATTCAATCATACGAACTAAATCCATGCCTGTACGACGTAGTCTCTGTGAAATACTACAGTAAAATGAAGAAAAATAATGTGTATCAGGAAATTACAGGCAAATAAATCTCGACTTAAATACCAATATATATCATTTTGTAATTCTACATCCTAGGCGCATCCTAACCAAAATTATGTTGTTTTAAAACAATATACAGACGTAATTCATTCTTCAGTTTTAGGGGTATCGAAAATAAAAATAATAAAATGGTTTTTGTAGCTTATTTTCTCCGAAGAATTTATGTTATTACAATGTAAGCATACCATGAAACAATGAATTAGAAGCACATATTTTAAAACCTTGTTAAATTTTTAACAATAAAACAGTTTTTCACAAAAATAATTTTCATTTTACACCAATTTGTAGTAACAAATATACTTTCTAAATAAATTCGATGATCATTATTAATCAATTCACAATGAACAATGATTAAAAATAATAGTAGTGCTCTAGCTTCAGTGAAATAGTTCACGAGGAAAAATGGAATATATATGAACCTGCCATCAGTTTTTTAAGGACAAATACCATCTGGAAATCGTCACTTAGTGAAACTTTCTGTCGAAACCCATGGGACCATACAGGTTCCTTAATCGACTTCTGTAAATCTTTTTGGCATGCATAAAATATTTTACGAGACCTAACAATTGCATTCTCAAAGGCTCAATAGCTATTTTCAGGCATCATACATATGGACCATGACTAATTCGCATCTCCTAGACGTTACTTTGTTTAATATCATGTGTTTCAATATAAGTGAGGTTGAAAATGACTGTTATATGCCATGTTCTGATATGGCCACCCCCTTTGTGAGTTAGTTAACCAAAAATTCGCTAAATTGCAGCAGCATCCAATGAAAGGGCATCCTGGTATGTCACTTGATCGTTTTCCATCCAGTCAGGTTGAGCAATACGGCGTCAGTTGCCTGTTCTGCGGTTTTCATTTGACCTCTTCTTATTTTTCTCTGGTAAATCTCCTTTGCTTTATGCATGTTTTTTAAAGACTTGTTTCATGAAAACCATCGTATTCCATTCAGTTTTAATGTTCTGTTGATTGGTGTTGTAGTTGATGGCGTATCTTTTACGAGTTGTTCATAATCAAACGATTTTCGTGAAAGCTTACCTGCTTGATATGGCCATATCAAATGCACTATGACCATATTAAATGCACCATGGCCATATCAAGTTAATTTCATTTTAATTTTTCACCTGACAAATTTACATGCCTTATAGCTGGGATTACGCAAAAATTTTGTATTTTAAGAAAAACAACTTGATTTTTATGGAAAAACCTGTTTTGACTAATTTTGAATTATAAAAAATGATTATTAAGTGTCATTTTTATTCACTTTAAACCAAAATTATATTTAATTTTAACACAACTGCGCTATCAAACTGAAAACAATCACGATTTGTAGAACATGGAACAAGGGTGGCCATACTATGTGCACATGTTCCTGATATGTCCACTAGGTAGACTTTTGGAATTTGGAACTTTTGGACAATTAAGGCTATTTTTATGGGAAAGGAAATTGTTTTAAGAAAGTCCATTAGACTGAGAACGAGTAAGAAAAAAGTGGTTTACATTTTTTTTTCAAAATGGCGGCTAGAAAAATTCTCAAACCTTAGCATGGCCATATCAGGGACACCTACCTTAATTCAAATAGTTATTTTTACTCTAACAACAACGTATCACCAAGCCTCAAGGCATTTACTCTACTGTATCATGGTACTCTTTGTCGACGGCAACCTGTAGTGGTTACAGGAAGAAATTAAATTAAAATTAAATTAATTACAAATTAAATTCAACTGCAAATAGTAATTTTAATTTTTGAACCGTGTTGACAAGCCAAAGAAGTACCATACTCTTTTCCGAAGGCCAATGCAGCCAAATGTTCGGGAAATGGATCACGTTGTTGTACATAGGTTGGATAAAAAGTTATGGCAACACTGCTGTCACGTGACGATGGTGCGTTCGAGAGCTGCCAGCTGTTTGCACATGAACAAGGACTGTTATATGAGTTAGTGCAGCCAGCGGCGACAGTACTCCATCAATCTACTGCAGTGTGTAGAACGTTGACTATCATAGGGATAGTGCGAGCGCCCTAAGACCACGTTTACAAAACTAGTGCAAGGTTCCTGGATCAAATTTGAAATGGTACGAGGTCGTAGTGCACAAGAATGTTTTCAGGGACTGCATGAAGCATGTGCCGATGCAGCGTTGCCATATCGCACAGTGGCACGATGGGTTAAAGCGTTCCGGGAAGGCCTTGTTGCACCGGTACCAAAGGGAAGGTAACGACTTTCTTGGACGAATCATCGCTATGGACGAAACCTGGACTCGATCGTATGAACCAATCTTGAAACACCAATCAAAAGAATGCAAGCATCCTGGTTCTTCTCGTACAAAGAAAGTGCGCCCTACACAAAGTGCTGTGAAGGAGATGTTCATTGTAGCGTATGGCATTGATGGGGTAATACTGCACCACGCTGTACCTCCAAGGCAGACGGAAAACGCGGACTACTACTGCAGGTTCCTGCAGCACCACCTTCGTCCAGCCCTCAGGAGAAAACGATGACACTCGGTGGTACAGAACCCCATCATTCTTCATGATAATGCAAGGAGTCACACCGCTGCTGCTGCCAAGGATCTCTTGCGCCTCTGGCAAGGGAGATTCTGGAACATCCACCGTACTCACCCGATATGAGTCCATGCGATTACGATCTTTTCACCAAAGTGAAAGAACCACTGCGAGGGACCCGGTACAATACCAGAGATGAACTTATCCGTGCTATAGGGCGGTCAATACGGAACATCAACAAAGATAGACGCGCTGATGGTGTACGACGCCTTCCAAACATTTGGAAAAAGGTAATAAATAAGGGGGTCGACTATATAGAAGGTACATAAATGTTGTACACCTGTGAATATAGCCATGTCAGAAATATCGAACTGTTGCCATTACTTTTTATCCAACCTTAGTATAATACTTAAAATTTAGTGTCTACTCTTCTCGATGGTGTAGAAGTAAATGGACGTAAATATATTTATAGACTTAAATATATTTAACTACAACATTTCGTTGTGATCGGGCTTTAAATCAGTCCTAATATATGTTTATTCAGTTTGCCGGCCTTTCGTTCACTACCTTTTGTCCACAATGTGTTTCGTTCATTACCTTTTGTCCACAATTTGTTTCGTTCACTACCTTTTGTCCACAATTTGTTTTGTTCATTACCTTTTGTCCACAATTTGTTTCGTTCACTACCTTTTGTCCACAATTTGTTTCGTTCATTACCTTTTGTCCACAATTTGTTTCGTTCATTACCTTTTGTCCACAATTTGTTTCGTTCACTACCTTTTGTCCACAATTTGTTTCGTTCACTACCTTTTGTCCACAATTTGTTTCGTTCACTACCTTTTGTCCACAATTTGTTTCGTTCATTACCTTTTGTCCACAATTTGTTTCGTTCATTACCTTTTGTCCACAATTTGTTTCGTTCACTACCTTTTGTCCACAATTTGTTTCGTTCATTACCTTTTGTCCACAATTTGTTTCGTTCACTACCTTTTGTCCACAATTTGTTTCGTTCATTACCTTTTGTCCACAATTTGTTTCGTTCACTACCTTTTGTCCACAATTTGTTTCGTTCATTACCTTTTGTCCACAATTTGTTTCGTTCACTACCTTTTGTCCACAATTTGTTTCGTTCATTACCTTTTGTCCACAATTTGTTTCGTTCATTACCTTTTGTCCACAATTTGTTTCGTCCATTAACTTTTGTCCACTCACTTTCGTCGAGTTCTCTTGTCCACAATTTACGTCCATCCACACATTTTGTCTGCAACGTTTATGTCCATAACCTTCCGTCCATCTTAGAATACATATTTGTGTTTCCCACCTACAATTACAATACCGGAAGCATGATTATGGAATGAGTACGAGGAACAGAGGATTATTCGTTATTTGACAAACAATTTCAAATTACAATTCGGTTACTAAAATTTGTAGTGGAATAACTTCAACAAAGATTAGGTCCTCAGTTACAATCACAAACCACAAACAAATAAATTGGTTTTACACACGAATTTCATTCACACATTTTACAGCAAATAACAGTTGGTATTAAATCTATAATAGTTTACAATATTTCTTAAGTTAATTCGATGTAACATACTTAGAAACTAACCTCAAATTATTTACTAATGTTTAGTTAGTGACTTTTATACAATTGGGCCTGAGAATTATTAAAATTAAATTGTAATTTTTGTGTTAGTGTTCGTTTAACTGTGTTTATTGCAATAAGAAAAATGCTCGCACGAGTTTAAAATACAGTACACCATTTCCAGTGATTTTTAAAACTCAAATTCAAATTCAAATTCAAATTTATTCACAATTTACATTTGAAATGATACTTATGAATATATACCCGAAATGAGCATATGCTCGTGCTCGGGTACAGTCCAGTAGTCTACATAAATTTAAAGAGATCAATAATAATGTTGATGTTAGAAATAATTGTAACAATAATAATAATAATAATAATAATAATAATAATAATAATAATAATAATAATAATAATAATAATAATAGAATATCCGTCACGGACATGATACAAAGATAGTAATACAAATTAATTCATTAATAATAATAATAAGAATAATACTAATACAAAAATATTTACAATAATAAAATAAATACTAACACGGATAAAATAAAATATAAAACCACTAGCGAGAGTTAACACAACTTAAATAAGCATATAGTAACCAGAAAAAAATGAACTCGAAAGTCAACAGAAAAGTTCGATGTATCGCAGACGACAGCAACCGCCGTATTGACATTGTGCTATGCATTATTGGTAGTAGGGGGGCCGAAGGTCTAGGTAACTGCCGTTCTCTCGAATCTTCTCATACAATCATGGGAAGTTAATGCTGCAAAAACAAAATGTCTACGAGTCAAACTGTTCATTATTACCAGGATAAATACAAATAATACTGAAATATATTAATCTAGTTTCAGTTATAGATCTCCCTTTTGTGTGAGAGGTATCATATAGTACACCATTTCCAGTGATTTTTAAAACTATTACGGTAGTTATTTTAATGGAAATAATTGGGAAGTTGCTAGATGAAATAACGTAACAACAATATTGCCGAACTCAAGGGAATATGCTGCTTTTATTTTCTTATATTATACTTTACAGGTTGGAGAGATATTTATTGCCTGTGTAAAATATGGCAAATTATATTGCACATTAAACTTTTACAATAAACATTTTATTTCACAGGTGCGTGTGATGTCAAAAATCACCATTATCAATATGATGGACCTGCTGGTCTACAAGTAATAGGAGACCTTAAATTAAATACCAGACCCTTCAAAATTAAATTTACAGTTGTAAGTATAAATAAAGTGTCAAACTTACACAACTCCACATAGGTATTATTTTATTCCATTTTGAATCTTGCGTACACTACTTTTAACACTTGAATATAAAAATATACAGAAAATCAACCACCACCACGACACACATACACAACACATCTAACCACCCCACACAACACAAACATACTGCATTCAGGACAATGGTACACAGATTATTCAACATACCCATGAGCCAAAAACATTACAATGAAGAAGTGAGCACAATCAAATACATAACACAAGAAAACGGATACAATCCAAACATAATAGACAACATCATAAGGAAGACAAAACAAACACTCAACAAACACAAAAACACGCAAAACACAACACAAACACAAGAACACAAGAAATACATCACACTAACATATGAAAACAAAAGCACACATAAGATCGCATCTTCATTCAGAAAACATAAATACAACATAACATACAGAACAGAAAACACACTACAAAGACATCTCAACACACATAAAACACAAACAAATAAATACGACCACATAGGTGTATACAAACTCACATGTAATAGTTGCGATAAGTTCTACATAGGACAGACAGGCAGATCATTCCAAACACGCTACAAAGAACACATTAAAACAATAACCAGAGGACACAATACATCTACATACGCCGATCACATAACCAATACTAACCATACATACAATAACATAAATACGGACATGGAAATCTTACACATACAATCCAAAAACCAAAAACTCAACACACTAGAACAATACGAAATATACAAACACACTAAAACACACCCCGATCAAATTCTCAACACACAGATCAATTTCAGTACACACACACTATTCGACTCCACTCTTCAACACCTTTCAACAATAAAACACACCCACTTAACAGGCAGAGAAGTTCGAGATGACGCCGTGATCTAGTAGGCTCTGAGGATGGTGTATTAAGCACTGAAACAGCTGTAAGCCGGACAAATCTTACATAATTAACACGAGTAAGCCCACTAGTTAATCAATTAATTATTTTATTATTATTATTATTATTATTATTATTATTATTATTATTATTATTATTATTTTATTATTATTTTTTACACATAAGAATAAAACTAGTATTCGAGAATCCATTAATTCTATTATGCTAATAATTTTACTGCACAATCTTGAGGCCATCGAAATATTTAATACTATATTCAAAATGACTTTAAATTAATACTAAGATGGAAATTTAAGTTTTAAAAGCAGTTTTAACTGTTTTTAAAGCTGAACAGCAGATGTGTGTTTCTGAACCTAATGGAAAACTTTTGTATTAAAACTGTACTCTTTCAGAGCTAAGTCTCATTGAGTTATTTCCAAATCAGAATTATTATTTAAATAGTAATAATAATTGTCTCAAGTTCAAAAACTTCACCTTATAATGTAATTGTATTTTCCGACGATTTATTTTTATGAAAAAATTTCAGCGTGTGGCGTCTAAATATTCGACCCACACCTGTGGAAAAAAATGAAAGAATTTTGTGGAACGAAAATTAAACTTATTGTATTGTATTGTATTGTATTTATTAACATTCCACGGTATTCATAAATGCTTACAGCTAGAATATGGAACAAGTAAAAAACTTAATACTATTATAAAATCTTAATTTATAGTCACAGTCTAGATGAAATATATCGATCGTCCAGTTCAAAAGTGCGACAACTCAAAAAATTGCCATTTTTTAGTTATTTATACTACTGAAAGCCCCTTTCGGAGCTCTTTCCAATTCAATATTGAGATAATTCATATTTACAAACAAAAAGAAAAAAAAACGAAATAAACTACTTTAAAAGTAATTATAACTATGGACTTTATTAATTCATTATTACTACATTTCGAAATCTATTAATAATGAACTGGAAGATTGTGATATACTCGTCCTGAATACTGACTCATTTCTAATTGTCGTGGTTATGAACCAGAAATCTGTTCCTTTCTAGGTGATTTATTTGAAAATTTCAACTGAAGATATCTCAAAACTTGTTTTTTTGAGTTGTCGCACTTTTGAACCAGACGATCGATATATAGACGAGATTTACAATATAGTCTACTAGTACAACACAAAGTTTTAGTATCAATTTCATGAAGTGTTATTGAATGTCATGAATTCACCTACAGAATATAAGGCGTGAGAAATTAGGTACTTTTTAATTTGGCCCTAAATAATTTTATGTTTTGAGTTTCATTTTTATATCGATAGGGAGGCAATTAAAATATTTTACTGTCATATAACGCACTCCTTTTTGATAGCACGATAGACTTGCCGATGGAGTACGAAAGTCATTTTTTGACGTGTATTTATGCTATGAACTGTTGAATTAGTTACAAAGTTTTCACGATTACATACGAGGAAGATTATTAATGAAAAGATATACTGACAAGCCATGGGCATTATTTGTAGTTTTTTTTAAATAGTCTACAAGATTCCTAGATTTGGCACCTACTATTATTCTAATACTCTTTTTGTAATAGAAATATATTGTTACTATCTTTGGAATTTCCCAGAATATTATTCCAAAACTCATTACCGAATGTAAGTATGCAAAGTATATTCTTTTAAGGTATTGATATTTACTATCTTTTGCATAGATCTAATAGCAAAACAAGCTGAATTTAGTTTGAAAGAGAGATGGAATTTCTTTAATATGATTTTTCCAATTTAACCACATTATCGAATTTTAAGCCAAGAAATTTGGTTGTTGTAATTTCTTTAATATGGGAATTTAACACATTATTTTTAATTTGGTTGTTGCGTTTCTAGAAATTTTGCGCGACGTTGAGTTGAGGGGAGTTGGGTAGTATCGGACATCGGGTAATAACGGACAGTGCGTTTTTTCATCTACTACCAGATGGTAGTATCTGAATGATATGGTTAAGTTTCTATGCATGTTACATCACAGAAGCGTAACCATGTCATTCAGGTACTACCATCTGGTGGTAGATGAAAGAAACTCACTGTCCGATATTACCCGATGTCCGATACTACCCAACTCTCCCCTAAGTTGCCATGGAAATGCTTACGTCACATCTGAGAAACAACTATGTGGACTAGTCCACTGCTATAAACAAGGAGAGTCCACATATTATACATATACCCTACCGGTCAAAAGTTTTCGATCAGCTATTAAAACAAATATATACTGTATTTCATTGTACAAAAAAAAATAACAAATGGCTTTTAAGGAACCCGTAAGTTCATTGCCGCCCTCACATAAGCCCGCCATCGGTTCCTGTAAGATTAATCCAGTCTCTATCGTCATATCCCACCTCCCTCAAACCAATTTTAATATTATCCTCCCATCTACGTCTCGGCCTCCCCAAATTTCTTTTTCCCTCCGGTCTCCCAACTAATACTCTATATGCATTTATGTGTTCGCCCATACGTGCTACATACCCTGCCCGTCTCAAACGTCTGGATTTAATGTTCCTAATTTTGTCAGATGAAGAATACAATGCGTGCAGCTCTGTGTTGTGTAACTTTCTCCATTCTCCTGTAACTTCATCCCTCTTAGCCCCAAATATTTTCCTAAGCATCTTATTCTCAAACACCCTTAACCTATGTTCCTCTCTCAGAGTGAGAGTCCAAAGTTTCACAACCATACAGAACAACCGGTAATATAACTGTTTTATAAATTCTAACTTTCAGATTTTTTGACAGCAGACTAGATGATAAAAGGTTCTCAACCGAATAATAATAGGCATTTCCCATATTTATTCTGCGTTTAATTTCCTCCCGAGTGTCATTTATATTTGTTACTGTTGCTCCAAGATATTTGAATTTTTCAACCTCTTCAAAGGATATATCTCCAATGTTTGTATTTCCATTTCGTTCAATATCCTGATCACGAGACATAATCATATACTTAGTCTTTTCGGGATTTACTTCCAAACCTATCGCTCTACTTGTTTCAAGTGAAATTTCCCTGTTTTCCCTAATCGTTTGTGGATTTCCCCTAACATATTCACGTCATCCGCATAGACAAGAAGCTGATGTAACCCGTTCAATTCCAAACCCTCTGTGTTATCCTGAACTTTCCTAATGGCATACTCTAGAGCGAAGTTAAAAAGTAAAGGTGATGGTGCATCTCCTGGCTTTAGCCCGCAGTGAAATGGAAAAGCATCAGATAATGATAATCTGACTTTAGTTAAAAATTGAAAAAAAAAATCTGTACAAAGTAACATGAACAACACATTTTTAACTTCAGAATATTAGTCAATATTAAAGAAATTATACTTCTAAATAGTTTATTCTCTATTTGTAATAATCTTTTACCCTTAAAACTAAACAAAAAGGAATCTTTCAAACAACTTCAAATTAGTGTAACTGAAAATATTGGGAATAGGACACATATTTGTGGGACATTTTTTGCTTAGAATGCCTTCAGAAATAAGCTCCGTAAGTAGCGGTAAATCTCGTGAAACATTCTGTTTATTACAAAGGTGGAAAACTTGATAATGTATTGCTTACTCTTCATATTTAACCATCTTCTCCTCTTCAAAATTATGGTAAATAACCTAAGAACATTGAAAGTGCACCAGCTATTGCATTTTTCTATTAAAAGCGCAACAAAATAACGCTGGAAATATTTCGTAAACACATTAAGGAAAACATGTAAAGCGCAAAGAATTTTTCTTCCTACTTTTACAGACTTTGGACAGTACTACCTACTGCTAACCACGGATAAAAGAATGTTAAATTGTAGTTCCAAATAGGGTCGAAGTATAGGGTTAGCAGTAAGTGTAGCTAAAAATTTTGTACGTTAAAATCGTGTAGGTCAGCGTTTCTCAAACTTTTTTGAAGTGGGGACCATTTTTTAAGTCAGAACAGTTCCGCGGACCACCTTACTCTTGTTCCCTTCAAAAGAAAATTTACCATTTTTGTAGCATATTTTAATACCAATATACTTATATTTTAAAATTAGAATTAATTAATTAAAATTAATTTAATTCAATTGATTTTATATTAGTATTAACTAATTAAGTTAATGTTAATGAGGAAAATTCATTTTCGTTTTTATAATCCAAAATAACGCCGTTTTGTTGTAATAATTAAAAAAATATATTTATTTGAAAAAACAAAGTCTGTTAATAAGTGAAGCTTCCTTTACTTCTCTACATAATCACCACCTACATTTAAATATTTGTCGTATCTGTTCACTAGCTTTAGAATTTGTGTTATACTCCTCTGCCGCCAGTTCATTAAGCCAGGTGTTCACTGTCTTCTTCAACTCTTCATCACTTCCAAAACGCGTACCACCCAGAAAGTCTTTCAGCTTAGTGAAAAGGTGAAAATCGCTTCTGCACTATAGGGCGGATGATCAAAGATTTCCCAACCGAATTGATCCAGCAATTCTCGAGTTGAAGCAGCAGTGTGCGGGCGGGCACAGATTTTGTGGTAGCCAAGATGTTGCGACACAATTTCGACGAGCAAAGAACGAGAAATGTCAGGAAAGGCAATATGCAATTCGTCGAGTGATGTGCGCCTGTCTTGCAAGATTCTGTCGTTCACTTTAGTCTTCAGGTCTTCTGTGATGAGTGATGGGCGTCCGGGTCGAGTTTCATCGTGGACATTTTTTCGCCCATTGTTGAAAATTTCGCATCATTTTCTCACATTTCTTTCATTCATTACAGTATCACCATACACTTCTTTCAATTGCCGGTAAATTTCTGCAGGTTTCAAATGTCGGGCATTCAAAATCGAATCACACTCCTCACCTCACAGTCGGCGGGATTATCAATCACGTCGTTCATTTTGAAGTAACACAAAATGCACAATGGCGACTTTTTCAACCAGTACTTTTATGAGAACACATGTTAAGGAAGCCAGTTGACCTTCAAACAAGGAAGGGGAGTCAGCTGCGTGGCGGGTATGCGCGAACGGTCGTTATTTCCTGGATCCCCTCGTATAATAATTCAAGGCTGTTAGAGTTTGAATAATCTTTAACTTATTAACTAAAAAAAATAAATAAATGTTGGTATTCACATTAATGAGATGGATGAGTCTGCCGATTCTTGCACAGTTGTTCTATATTTTGACATATGCTGGTAAGCTTAGAGATCGTCACATACATCCAGTCGATTTTGGTAGACTAAAGTGGTGAAAACTCTTTCTCAAATAAAAAATAAACTGAATTATAATCTCTAAATACCATTGTACAATTCACTGTATTCTCTTTTCACTTATGATGAGATCCAGAAATTAACCATACCTTCCGCTTCGAATTTCATTTTAAGTCCGGTGTTATTCGAGAGTTAAATTAATTGTTCTCTTTCATACAGTGAAAGTTTGTTATTTTGAATATCGAAATGAAAGGGATCACGAAACCATAAAAATTCGTCATGTTTACTTGGAAAATAAGTTTCAAATTGTGACCTTAGAGTTGTATTATTGGTTTATGACGTACAGTACGTGACCATTTCAATGTGCAGACTGGGTGTCGGCAAAACAATTAAGAAAGTCATAGATATATGAAAAGGTTCGGTACTTTGGTCCTCTGTTATGAATTCTGGTGGTCCCTGGCTGGGTTACAGGCGCGGCGCCAGATATGCAGGGAAAAGATGTCGAGAAACACCACGTTCATAGTGCTTTAAATCCCTCTTTTGTTGTTGAGAGTAGAGTGGGAAGTCGGTAGACGATAAGGGTAATAAAATTAATAAAATGTCAGTACTGGGAGAAAAAGTGAAAGGCGATTGACATGTGTCAGTTCCAAACTCTGAGATTTTCAGCTATAATGTGATACGCAATTCCTTTGAATTCTATTTTTTTTTCTGTCTTTTTTGAAGGACCACAGGTGTTCCGCGGACCATAGTTTGAGAAACACTGGTGTAGGTTATGTAGACAGACTACTTGTGAACTGCTTTCTGCTGGCACCTTGAAATTTCAAATATGTTTCAGTATGAAATTTTATTAGTAGGTACATCTATAGCTATGTGGATTGATGGATTAGTCGTACACACATTCTTCTTCAGATATTTGTGGAAGCATTTGCCTCCATTAGTAGTACGAGGTATGTGTAAACTCACGTAAGTCCAAAGCACAGGAGAAAAGGAACCATCTTCCGCGACATAGGTTTCAAAAATGTAATCGAAACAATTGCTAACTCTACTGTCCATTTGAAGTGGAACGCTGATTAAGTGCATAATGTGTTGTGCGTTTGTCATTGGTAGGTTTTGGTGCGCTTTCATTAAAGCATAAGGGTGCTATTCATATACATTTCGCAGCACGCGCTACGAGCGTACTAAGCTAGCCCCGGCTATCCACTGGTTACTAGTACAGAATTCAAATCATATCCTATCGCTAACACTGGTTTATGAATACGAAAAACGCTGATCATCCACCGGGAGCCCGCGCTAAAATGTCTATGAATACGGCCCTAAATGTCTACCTTGGTACGCTTTCAATGCTTGGCCATAATTGAGGCGCTAACATGGGAAAGGTAGTAACTACCAAAAACAAAATTTTTTAGGGGAAGCAAAAAACAAATTCATGAACACTTTCTCACTTACATTATTACAGAAACTGCTTTAAATGAAAGGCATACACTCATGTTTGTGGTACATATGTAATTTGAAAATCTGGCACAGATTTATCTGTGAAATCCTATTTTATGAAAATACAACATTGAAATCACTCCTTAGCCAAACTGAGAATTAACGTTATTTATACATCATGCACAACGTTTTCGGTAAAATGCATGATCATTTTCATCGAGGAAGTATAACATAGATAACAAGCCTCTCTTTTTGGCATCAGGGACGACTGGTCTTCTTTCAAAGCGTTGCAAGCACTGCAAGTCAGTAATTGACGTTAATGACTGTCCTTTCTTAAAAATCGTGTGCTCTGTCCACATTTCAAGGTCATTAAATAACTGTCTTGTTTTTATTAGAGGAAAATCAGCTCTTGAGAGTCTAATCCAGTTAAGGGTGCTGATTTTGATAGGAGTTGTATTCAAAAACTTGTCACATTCTGCAGAAAAGTCGAAGAAATCCTCATCCTTCATCATTATTACATTATTAGGCCTTACCTCTTCTGAAACCTTGGTCTTGCATCTTTTTTTCTTTTCTCTAAGATGCCAAATTCCCCATCACATGGCATGTAGGAATGTTCTGAAACCAGGAATTTCAAGTCCACTGAATCAAAATATTTCTTGGCAATAATGCAAATCAGGACCATTAGAATCAACCGATTCTTATTCTGCCCTGCACAGTTATCAGCCCATATTTGTCTAGACACACTCTGATGTTGTAAAAGGAGTTAATACCTTCTCCGCGCCAACAGCTGTGCACATAAATATAACTTAGAACATCTAGTGACTACGTTTCCAAATTCGTTTCATTACATACGGACATACTACCTTCTCTGTGCCATTGGCATGGCCATTTACTACCTTCTCAATGAAACACCTAAAAAATTCGAATTTTTGGCAGTTACGACCTTTTCCATGTCAATGCCTCAATTAACACGATGCAATCGGTAGCCAAAGACATTGTCAAGCCGATATGGCGAGCGATACTAGTAAAGTGTATAGTGACGTCATTCAGAAGGATTAAGATTAAGGTATTGTGGGTAAAATTTAGTCTTTGGGCATTGATTTATTTCATTGTCTGTACATGTTCACTATATATGCAAGAATTCTCATTTCTATAATGCATTTCTTTCAGATGAAAGAGGAAGTAATGGGTGAACTCAAAGTCACAGTGAAAACTAAAGACGGCACGAAATCCTGGAAGACGATGATCAAAATGAAAATGAAAGTATCTGACGAAGAAATATATAGCACATCGAAAGCGTGTATGAATGTAGTACAACAAGCGCAGACATATCTCCAATTAGTTTATAAGGTAGAATTCACTTCGATTAAAACTAAGCAAAATAAACAAAGTACAGGATATGATGACAAAAATTATGGACAATATGACTCCAAATATCCACTCAACAATAATTCAGGGGATACGAAATATTCCTACACTACAGTGCCATCGACTACATATGGATATTATAAGAATACATATGGGAAATATACCGCCTCAACCAGGTCATATAGGCCACGGCCTACGCCTGAATATTATAACACATATGGGAAATACAGGGGTCTAAATCTGAATATAATAACAAATACGGAAACTACGTCAACTATAAACCAGGGTCTAAATCTGAATATAATAACAAATACGGAACTGAATATAATGACAAATATGGGAACTACGGGGCTACAACTACGTCAAATAAACCAGGGTCTAAATCTGAATATAATAACAAATATGGGAACTACGGGGCTACAACTACGTCATATAAACCAGGGTCTAAATCTGAATATAATGACAAATATGGAAACTACGGGGCTACAACTACGTCAAATAAACCAGGGTCTAAATCTGAATATAATAACAAATATGGAAACTACGGGGCTACAACTAGGTCAAATAAACCAGGGTCTAAATCTGAATATAATGACAAATATGGGAACTACGGGGCTACAACTACGTCAAATAACCCAGGGTCTAAATCTGAATATAATAACAAATATGGGAACTACGGGGCTACAACTAGGTCAAATAAACCAGGGTCTAAATCTGAATATAATAACAAATATGGGAACTACGGGGCTACAACTACGTCAAATAAACCAGGGTCTAAATCTGAATATAATGACAAATGGGAACTACGGGGCTAAACTATAAATCTGAATATAATGACAAATATGGGAACTACGGGGCTACAACTACGTCAAATAAACCAGGGTCTAAATCTGAATATAATAACAAATATGGGAACAAAACTATGGGTCTAACTGAATATAATGACAAATATGGAAACTACGGGGCTACAACTACGTCAAATAAACCAGGGTCTAAATCTGAATATAATGACAAATATGGAAACTACGGGGCTACAACTACGTCAAATAAACCAGGGTCTAAATCTGAATATAATAACAAATATGGGAACTACGGGGCTACAACTACGTCAAATAAACCAGGGTCTAAATCTGAATATAATAACAAATATGGGAACTACGGGGCTACAACTACGTCAAATAACCCAGGGTCTAAATCTGAATATAATAACAAATATGGAACTACGGGGCTACAACTACGTCATAAACCAGGGTCTAAATCTGAATATAATGACAAATATGGAAACTACGGGGCTACAACTACGTCAAATAAACCAGGGTCTAAATCTGAATATAATACAAATATGGAAACTACGGGGCTACAACTACGTCAAATAAACCCAGGGTCTAAATCTGAATATAATGACAAATATGGAAACTACGGGCTAAACTCAAATAAACCAGGGTCTAAATCTGAATATAATAACAAATATGGAACTACGGGGCAAATCAAATAAACCAGGGTCTAAATCTGAATATAATAACAAATATGGAAACTACGGGGCTACAACTACGTCAAATAAACCAGGGTCTAAATCTGAATATAATAACAAATATGGGAACTACGGGGCTACAACTAGGTCATATAAACCAGGGTCTAAATCTGAATATAATAACAAATATGGAAACTACAACTAGGGGGTCTACAACTACGTCATATAAACCAGGGTCTAAATCTGAATATCTGAATATAATAACAAAAATAATATAATAACAAATATGGGAACTACGGGGTCTACAACTACGTCATATAAACCAGGGTCTAAATCTGAATATGACAAATATGGAAACTACGGGGCTACATCTACGTCATATAAACCAGGGTCTAAATCTGAATATAATAACAAATATGGGAACTACGGGGCTACATCTACGTCATACAAACCAGGGTCTAAATCTGAATATAATAACAAATATGGGAACTACGGGGCTACATCTACGTCATATAAACCAGGGTCTAACTCTGAATATAATAACAAATATGGGGACTACGGGGCTACATCTACGTCATATACGCAAGGGTCTAAATCTGAATATAATAACAAATATGGGAACTACGGGGCTACATCTACGTCATATAAACCAGGGTCTAAATCTGAATATAATGACAAATATGGAAACTACGGGGCTACATCTACGTCATATAAACCAGGGTATAAATCTGAATATAATAACAAATATGGAAACTACGGGGCTACATCTACGTCATATAAACCAGGGTCTAAATCTGAATATAATAACAAATATGGGAACTGGAACATCTACGTCATACATCTAACTCGTATAAGAACAAATATGGGAACCAGGGTCTAAATCTGAATATAATAACAAATATGGAAACTATATAAACCAGGGGCTACAACTACGTCATATAAACCAGGGTCTAAATCTGAATATAATAACAAATATGGAAACTACGGGGCTACATCTACGTCATATAAACCAGGGTCTAAATCTGAATATAATGACAAATATGGAAACTACGGGGCTACATCTACGTCATATAAACCAGGGTCTAAATCTGAATATAATGACAAATATGGAAACTACGGGGCTACAACTACGTCAAATAAACCAGGGTCTAAATCTGAATATAATAAAATAAATATGGAAACTACCAGGGTCTAAATCTGGGCTACAAATACTACGGGGCTCAAATAAACCCAGGGTCTAAATCTGAATATAATAACAAATATGGAACTACGGGGCTACAACTACGTCATATAACCCAGGGTCTAAATCTGAATATAATGACAAATATGGAAACTATGGGGCTACAACTACGTCATATAAACCAGGGTCTAAATCTGAATATAATGACAAATATGGAAACTACGGGGCTACAACTACGTCAAATAAACCAGGGTCTAAATCTGAATATAATAACAAATATGGGAACTACGGGGCTACAACTACGTCATATAACCCAGGGTCTAAATCTGAATATAATGACAAATATGGAAACTACGGGGCTACAACTACGTCATATAACCCAGGGTCTAAATCTGAATATAATGACAAATATGGAAACTACGGGGCTACAACTACGTCAAATAAACCAGGGTCTAAATCTGAATATAATAACAAATATGGGAACTACGGGGCTACAACTACGTCATATAACCCAGGGTCTAAATCTGAATATAATAACAAATATGGAAACTACGGGGCTACAACTACGTCATATACGCCAGGGTCTAAATCTGAATATAATAACAAATATGGAAACTACGGGGCTACAACTACGTCATATAACCCAGGGTCTAAATCTGAATATAATAACAAATATGGAAACTACATCTACGTCATATAACGGGCTAAATCTGAATATAATGACAAATATGGAAACTACGGGGCTCAACTATCAAACCCAGGGTCTAAATCTGAATATAATAACAAATATGGAAACTACGGGGCTACAACTACGTCATATAACCCAGGGTCTAAATCTGAATATAATGACAAATATGGAAACTACGGGGCTAGAAACTACGTCATATAACCCAGGGTCTAAATCTGAATATAATAACAAATATGGAAACTACGGGGCTACAACTAGTCAAATAAACCAGGTCTAAATCTGAATATAATAACAAATATGGAAACTACGGGGCTACATCTACGTCAAATAAACCAGGGTCTAAATCTGAATATAATAACAAATATGGAAACTACGGGGCTACAACTACGTCATATAAACCAGGGTCTAAATCTGAATATAATAACAAATATGGAAACTACGGGGCTACAACTAGGTCAAATAAACCAGGGTCTAAATCTGAATATAATAACAAATATGGGAACTACGGGGCTACATCTACGTCATATACACCAGGGTCTAAATCTGAATATAATAACAAATATGGAAACTACGGGGCTACATCTACGTCATATAACCCAGGGTCTAAATCTGAATATAATAACAAATATGGAAACTACGGGGCTACAACTAGGTCAAATAAACCAGGGTCTAAATCTGAATATAATAACAAATATGGGAACTACGGGGCTACAACTACGTCATATAACCCAGGGTCTAAATCTGAATATAATAACAAATATGGAAACTACGGGGCTACATCTACGTCATATAACCCAGGGTCTAAATCTGAATATAATAACAA
The DNA here is from genome assembly GCA_025594305.2 of Periplaneta americana. Classification (NCBI taxonomy): domain Eukaryota; kingdom Metazoa; phylum Arthropoda; class Insecta; order Blattodea; family Blattidae; genus Periplaneta; species Periplaneta americana. The sequence continues at coordinate 13,574,881 of JAJSOF020000039.1, read as the reverse complement.
ATATGGAAACTACGGGGCTACAACTAGGTCAAATAAACCAGGGTCTAAATCTGAATATAATAACAAATATGGGAACTACGGGGCTACATCTACGTCATATACACCAGGGTCTAAATCTGAATATAATAAAAAATATGGAAACTACGGGGCTACATCTACGTCATATACACCAGGGTCTAAATCTGAATATAATGACAAATATGGAAACTACGGGGCTACAACTACGTCATATACGCCAGGGTCTAAATCTGAATATAATGACAAATATGAAACTACGGGGCTACAACTACGTCATATAACCCAGGGTCTAAATCTGAATATAATGACAAATATGGAAACTACGGGGCTACAACTACGTCAAATAAACCAGGGTCTAAATCTGAATATAATAACAAATATGGGAACTACGGGGCTACATCTACGTCACATAAACCAGGGTCTAAATCAGAATATAATAACAAATATGGAAACTACGGGGCTACATCTACGTCACATAAACCAGGGTCTAAATCTGAATATAATAACAAATATGGAAACTACGGGGCTACATCTACGTCATATACGCCAAGGTCTAAATCTGAATATAATGACAAATATGGAAACCACGGGGCTACAACTACGTCATATGAAGCAGGGTCCAAATCTGAATATAATGACAAATATGGGAACTACGGGGCTACAACTACGTCATATAACCCAGGGTCTAAATATGAATATAATAAATATGGGAACTACGGGGCTACAACTACGTCATATACGCCATATACGTCATATTCGAATGTGCCACTGAATTCATATGGATTTAGTAAGAATATTTATGGGAAATATGGCCCTACAACTAAGTAATATTCAAAAGTGCCACTGAATTCATTTGGATATAGTAACAATAATTATGGGAAATATGGCACTACAACTAAGTAATATTCGAAAGTGCCACTGACTTCATATGGATATGATAACAATAATAATGGGATATATGGCACTATAACTAAGGCATATTCGAAAGTGCCATTAACTTCATATGGATATAGTAACAATAATTATTGCAAATATGACACCAATACACCATATTATGACGATTCGGGACAATCATATTAAACCATATTCAAATGATCGATTCAAATATGACAAATCATATTTTAAATTCCTTCTGGGACTTCTTCCTATTCAAATGTTCCATCAACTTCATATGGATATGGTGGTAATAATTATGGATTCAAATATGAACACCATTCAAATGTACATCATACACTTGTACATCATATTATGACGATTCAGGAAATTAATATTGAACACTTCTTCCTATTCAAATGTTCCATCAACTTCATATGGATATGGTGGTAATAATTACGATTCGGCAAATTATTCCTATTCAAATGCCCATTAACTTCATATGGATATGTACATCATACATCATATTATGACGATTCAGGAATTCCATATTGAACCACTTCTTCCTATTCAAATGTTCCATCAATTTCATATGGATATGGTGGTAATAATTATGGCAAATATGACACTTGTACATCATATTATGACGATTCAGGAAATTAATATTGAACCACTTCTTCCTATTCAAATGTTCCATCAACTTCATATGGATATGGTGGTAATAATTATGGCAAATATGGCACCAGTACATCATGTTATGACGATTCGGGAAATTCATATTAAAACACTTCTTCCTATTCAAATGTTCCATCAACTTCATATGGATATGGTGGTAATAATTATGGCAAATATGACACCAGTACATCATATTATGACGATTCAGGAAATTCATATTAAACCACTTCTTCCTATTCAAATGTTCCATCAACTTCATATGGATATGGTGGTAATAATTATGGCAAATATGACACCAGTACATCATGTTATGACGATTCGGAAAATTCATATGGAACCACTTCTTCCTATTCAAATGTTCCATCAAGTTAATATGGATATGATGGTAATAATTATGGCAAATATGACACCAGTACATCATATTATAACGATTCAGGTAATTCATATGGAACCACTTCTTCCTATTCAAATATTCCATCAACTTAATATGGATATGACGGTAATAATTATGGCAAATATGACACCAGTACATCATATTATGACGATTCAGGAAATCCATATTGAACCACTTCTTCCTATTCAAATGTTGCATCAACTTCATATGGATATGGTGGTAATAATTATGGCAAATATGACACCAGTACATCATATTATGACGATTCAGGAAATTCATATGGAACCACTTCTTCCTTTTCAAATGTTCCATCAACTTCATATGGATATTGTCGTAATAATTATGGCAAATATGACACCAATACATCATATTATGACGATTCAGGAAATTCATATGGAACCAATTCTTCCTATTCAAATGTTTGATGAACTTCATATGGATATGGTAATAATTATGGCAATATGACAATAATTATGGCGAATATGAATATGACACCAGTACTTCATATTATGACGATTCGGGAAATTCATATTGAAACACATCTTCCTATTCAAATGATCCATCAACTTCATATGGATATGGTGGTAATAATTATGGCAAATATGACACCAGTACATCATGTTATAACGATTCAGGAAATTCATATGTAACCACTTCTGCCTATTCAAATGTTGCATCAACTTCATATGGATATGGTGGTAATAATTATGGCGAATATGACACCAGTACTTCATATTATGACGATTCGGGAAATTCATATTGAACCACTTCTTCCTATTCAAATGTTCCATCAACTTCATATGGATATGGTGGTGATAATTATGGCAAATATGACACCAATACATCACATTATAACGATTCAGGTAATTCATATGGAACCACTTCTTCCTATTCAAATGTTCCATCAACTTCATATGGATATGGTGGTGATAATTATGGCAAATATGACACCAATACATCACATTATAACGATTCAGGTAATTCATATGGAACCACTTCTTCCTATTCAAATGTTCCATCAACTTCAAATGGATATGGTGGTGATAATTATGGCAAATATGACACCAATACATCACATTATAACGATTCAGGTAATTCATATTTAACCACTTCTTCCTAATCAAATGTTCCGTCGAGTTCATATGGACATGTTGGTAATAATTATGATAGGTATGACACTACTGCGTCATATTATGACGATTCAGGGAATTAATATGGCACCAGTTCTTCCTGTTCAAATGTGCCATCTTTTCATAATAATATTATTGTAAATCATAATATTATGACGATTCAGGAAATTCAAATGGAAAATCGTCTTCCTGCTCGAAAGGTCAACCTATTTCAGATGGATATAACTGTAATGATGGGAGTTATAACTCAAAATCTAACATTATTGCTCCATTGAAATATAGTAGCGTCATGTATGATTTGAAGAAGAAACAGAAAAGTTCTGAGATGGATAAATTTTCACAGAAACTACAAAGTATTCATGAGATGGAGAAAATTAGAACTGAATTTGTAGAAAATTAACTTAAAAAAATTTGAAACATCTAAATATCAATTATCTTATCGTCTTTAATATATTGTATGGATTTAGGTTTTTGAAGGAAATCATAGTAATAGGAATGTAGAATAATAGGAGAGATTAATAATTCTGTGTTTAAATAAAAAATCAGTATTTATTTTAAAAATATCTGACATTTGTGCACATATGAATGTGCGTGAAATATTAACAGACACTGATATTTACATTGTATGAAGTCCGTAAAGTCTTCTGTCTTGAATATAAATAATTTGCGTAAGTAAAACTTGAAGGGAGAAAAATAAACATTAAGAATGTCTACATAATTATAACTACATTAGAGGAGTTATCAGAAGGTAGTTAACTCATTTGACAGATAGTTAAATATGGTAGTTGACACCACAGCTGTTCAAACAGAAGTTGTGAAAATAATATTTCATGTCTCTCTTTAAGGAATGTTTCGTGAATGGCATAACATAACATTTAAAAGATACTTTGAAAGCTAATATAGAAAAGATAATCTTCAAAAGTGAACTGATTATCATATTGGCTGCTTAGTTTGTTACTGAGCTATTATATATTGAATATTTAAAACAAATTGGGATCTCAACGTGGTAAGGTAACCAGGAATGATGCAAGATATTCAATTGGTGACACTATAGATTTTCAAAACAAGTAGGCCTCAAAATGTTACAAGAAATTTAAACCAGACTTGAAATCCTACAAACAGAAATAGATTACTTACTCCAATTCAGCATCTACCATTTACTCTTGATTCTATGATACTGGCTCTTTTCAACTAACTATAACCGATGTCAGTAGTGTTTCAAAATACACAGTGAGTATTATATTAGAAAGGTTTCAGCAAAACTGCTTCTTTGAGAAGTCATATGTCAGCATTAGTTACTATAACCTCACTTTGTAGTAATATTATTATTCAATAGTAGTAACCTACAACTTTCATTTGTCTTATTCTTTATCGGCATGGCCTACTGTACCAGGTTATGATTTTATACATGTTTCGTGACTTACTCTACAATACAGAATTTAAAGAATAATATCAGCTAATATAATATAAAATAGTGTTAACTACTGTTATAGTTAAGTGTTGGTTGTTTTAAACGAAATGATGTTGAAGAAACGAAAAATACATGAAAAAAAGTTAAAAATAAACAGGCTGTAAATTTAACATTAGTTAAGCCAAACTAAATATTTCTTGAAGAAACTGACCATTAGGCTTATAAAAATTAACAAACCTGAAAAACCTTATTGGATTTAATTTTTAATTTTGAAGCTGAAAATGCTAATACAGCAGGACTATTAGAAGCATTGTCTAGCAATGAATAAATCTGCATCTATTTACACGTCTAGTTGAGAGAGGAGTTTCTGAAGCCTAAATTCATATCTGCTAATATGCTTTCTTTATCAACAGCGAATAATTTTTCATTAAGCTTACTAAGTGTTTTTGAATGCAAAGACTGAATCATGGGGTATCACAATTTCTGATTATATTGTACACATTGTTACATACTAATTTTACTGTACCTCTAAAACATTGAAAAACATCATATGTCACAACACTTAAAACAGACTACTATAATTAAATTTAAATGTAGTTATAACATAACTATGTATTATACCCATGTTAAATAACACCAGTAAACTGTAATATGGACTTATTTTACATCACCTGAGTTAAATTTTTGTGTTACGAAACGCTAAAATGTTGTAATATCTATTTTTGTTAATACGTTCCTTATGTTCAATTAGATTGTGTTGTCGTAGAAAATAGTTTTTCAAACGTGATGTAATTGAAACATATTCAAGTGTTAATACCGGAAGTATAAAGAAAGGAGGTACTTTTTATGACTGATCTTAATTTTATAACACTATTTTATTAGTTCTGTAAGATAATAAAGCTTGTAAGGTGATAAAAATAAAAGTAGGAATACTGCAACAATAAAGTGAACAAAATATAACATTTCATTCCACCGAAAGTAATACATATTGTTTTCACCATAATTTTGAGAGAGCTTTTCATTGTGGGCAACTGACATTGCAGAAAATGAAATTTACCGCTGTAATTCTAGAGATTCATTGGAAGAATGTTTCTTAACATTTTTTTCGCATTTCTTTCGGTTCCCGAGAAATTACTGATTATTTTTATCACTTTGAATTAAAATGTATGGCGTAGGCAAATTAGCGAATTTGTATTAAAAGTGCGATAGAAACTAATGAATCCAAATGAAGATACTTTATTATCGGAAATTCCTTAGAATTTACTAATCTACAATGAAATTCTATTCAGTATTTTAACTTACAATAACATTGTCAAGTTATTTATTTTACAGCACTGCTTTGAGAAATGTTATTTGCAACCATTTATGTTGCTTGTGAATAAAATGTAAAGTTTGTATTGTTATTAAACTGATGTAATAGTCATTTTTCTCTATCTTTTATTTTAAAGACACCTTTCCTTTACATTCAATGTGCTGTTTTGAGAATAGTAATTCAGGTAGCTTCGTTTATAACATAAAATAGAGTGACGAAACTCTAACGTGTTAATTTTTCGACCTTGTATTTACGTGAAATGTTGTAAATCACTCGCTTAGAAAACAAATTGAGGAGTTAAAGACTAAAGGGAGAAGACCATTCACTTTTTGAAGTAAACAACACAAAATTCAATGACAGTCCACATCTTTTGGCCTAGGTGTACGTTGTCCCGAAATTTTGTCGGAACGCACGAAAGTCCCATATTTTAATCAAACTTTATTTCATGACTAGCCGTACCCATGCGCTCCGCTGCACCCGTTAGAAATAAATATAAAGTAATTACATAATTAAAATAGGACATTTGATCCAGGGAACATCCGTTTTTGATAGAAGGATAAATCGTTTAATATGTTACTTAATTTAAATTGCATTTAAATAATTAAAATTCGATCATTTTGGGCCAGAGACCACTCATTTGGTGCAATGACAATTCCTTTAAAATGTTTCTTAATTTTTATTACATTGCAACCATACTTTAATGAAGATTGATATCATTTAGATTTAATGCGTACATAAACATTATTTTAAGAAATACAGGAAACGAATATTCAGAATAGCCTATCAAGTTTTCTGTGCATAAAAAGCTCTTTTAATTTTACCTGTTCTCGATTCACTCAGAAGTTACTGTAATAATATTATAGCATTACGTCCATATAGAGAAACTACACTTTCCAATGGTGAAATAATAATTAATTACACAAATCGGTTAATTTAGCTTCCGATATTACTTCATACAAACACAAAAACATTCTCTGTAGGCTATGATTCATAGCTTTCGATTGTTGTTGTCCAAGGCCCCTTATAGACGAAGTCATTTGTTTTTTTATTTCATTACACCGCCTTAGATGGCAGTTATTTTAATTTTAAAACTCATTTATCTCATTAAATATCAGTCCTATCAACATTTTGCAAAGAATAAAACTTATCGAAATCATTTTTAAAGAAACTTTTGTTGCGTAACATTTTTCACAAAAATCAATAATAAGCGAGATATTTCGATTTATTTAATTCAGGCCCCCTTATAACCCCCCTTTTAAATAAGGTATTTTGAATGCCTTATAGCCTACAATCTAAGTTGCAATGAACTTAATTTATATTCCAATTTTCATCGAAATCCGTTCAGCCATTATCGCGTAAAAAGGTAACAAACATCCAGACAGACATACATACATACAAACAAAAATTTCAAAAAAGCGATTTTCGGTTTCAGGGTGGTTAATTATATATGTTAGGACCAATTATTTTTGGAAAATCGAAAATTACCAGAAAAATTTCGGCTACAGATTTATTATTAGTATAGATGTAAAAATCATTCATTTATCTAGGTGATGTTTAGTTCATGAATTAGTGTTGAAATTATTGTTTTGATTTGTATAAATGTTTAGAAAGTATAAAGTACTGTCAAGGGACGTAATTAAATTGACATGAACAAACATTGTTAAAGACATTCTTAGTTAATTACCTTGATTCAATCTCAATTCATAGGCCTACATTTTACAGTAACTTCTAACTTAAATTTCCTTACATGGCCTCCTCTAAATATCGATTATTGAACACGTATGCAGTGATATGATATGTGTTCTGAATAATCTGCTTCGGAAGCAACCACCAACGATCTGTGTCGTGTCCAACGATCTACGCTGGCGACCATCGGAATCCTATAGATTCAAAATCCCATATATCTACTTTCACAAATTAAAAGATTTTAACAGTAACTGGTGGAAAATATAGGAAATTTTCAACTTAACAGTGACTTTTAACAAACCTTTAGCTTCAAATTTAACGTTTTTTTAATTCAAACTATATTAATAATTATAATCAGCGCTTTTTTTCAGCCGGAACGGTCCGGAATGCGTTCCGGTAAACTTTTTGCTATTAACAAATTCCAACGAGATATATTTTATAAGCGAAATTTAAAATTAAAATTGCCGCCACTGCCGAGTCCAATAGTTTACATTTTCTCATTATTATCGTTGGTGCAAAAGTAACTTATGCAATCTAGTGCTGCCATCTTCCGTTATTGATCCTGAAACTATAGCTCGAAATCGCAAAAATATCCGTTATGCTTAAAATCGATAAGCTCCGTTTGGAACTTATTGTAATATAAGGTATGTAGGCCTAATATTTTTAAACCTACGTTTTTGTTGTACAGAGTGATTTATATAGAACTGACACATTTCTTTCATTAATTGTTTCAAAACGAATTGTGCTAGCGACAACTTATTATACCTAAAATTATGGGAGATTATTTACCTCTATAGCAAATGTTGAAAATGCCCTCCATCCTGCATAAGGCACAACTCAACACGTCGTTCCATGTTACTGGCCACTCGTTGGAGGACTCTGTTGTCAATAGCTTGAATCTCCTGTGTGATGTTGTGCTTCAGATCGTCCAATGTCTGGGGATGTGTGGCGTAAACCCTGTCTTTTAAGTAACCCCATAGAAAGAAGTCCGGCGTTGTCAAATCCGGAGATCTCGGTGGCCACAGGTTCCTGGAAATTATTCGGTCGTCAAAGAAACTTTTCGGAGCTCTCTGACACATTGAGTAGGTGTACCCTGTCTCCTGCGACAAACGTCTTAATGATTTTTTGGGTGACTGCTCCAATCGTGCTCTTACGTCAACAACAACCGTGGGAAGCCTAGATGAACGATGCTTGCCCTTTTCACTCACCAGAGATCCAGTTGTTTCCAATTTATTTACCAGTCCCAGTATTGTGTTTCTTTTGGGAGGATTTCGAACACCAAATACTCTCTGGTATGCCCTTTGAGTAGCTGTAATTGAATTCGTAATCCAGTATTGCTCCACAAGGAAGAGTCGTTGATTTAATGTGTACTGCATTTTCACGTTGACACAAAATGTCGAAAACAGCTGCCAACAATAGGAATAAAACATAAACATCTGCGCATCTAGTGCTGCCAACAATAGGAATAAAACATAAACATCTGCGCATCTAGTGACAAGGAATCGAAACTCCAGAATATTCTGCTTAATTTGGTGCTAAAATTGGGTCAGTGCTGCCAACAATAGGAATAAAACATAAACATCTGCGCATCTAGTGACAAGGAATCGAAACTCGAGAACATTCTGCTTAATTTGGTGCTAAAATTGGGTCATTGAATGAATTTCCAACGGAATAATTAAAGAAAGAAATGTGTCAGTTCTATATAAATCACTCTGTATAATGTGATCGAGTGATAGAGTTCCGGTAAACTTTTTTCCAGAAAAAAGCACTGATTATAATTGAATCGCACTTTCAGAAAGGAACTAAGTCAGAATTTGTCATTTTTATTTCTACTGATGAAATGATTAATACTTCAAAGACGCAAAGATGAACAAAGGAAGGAACTTAATCAAACCTTTCCCTGTATCTCTAACATCGAGTTGATGTTTATATTTCCTCACTAGTACACTGGTATTTATTCATGAAAGTAAGTTCTTTTACTCTCCCGAAAATAGAACATTTTGACTTAGTTCCTTTCTAAAAAGTGCGATTCAATTCATTCTTAACAAGCAATATGTGGGCATAAATCAATTCTGAACAATTTGCTATAAAGATTTCGCGCGCATTGATTTCAACTGTTAGGAACTCCAGACGACAATCGCCAGCGATGTGAGCTCGATGATGATCGCAGTAAAGAAACCGTAACTTTAAGCTATTTCAAAGTTTTGTCATCGATTCAAATCACTTTTACTAGAACACACAATTTGTTTGTCTAATTTTGCTTAGAAAATGTCCGAAAGTTGTTTAAAGATACGTGGATGCTCCAGTAAGAACTACCTAGCCCAGTAATGTCAAAGAAAGCGCATTTTTCTGACCTTGACGTCATGCGCGGGCATCAAGCTCTTGGTATGGAAGAAGGAATAAGCAGTCTGTTGGCTTAAGAAAACAGTGGAGTACAAAATTCAAACAGAACGTGAAATTTTATGTCGTTATTTTTATATGGCTTCTTTCTGTTTGATATTGTCTGGTACGAGTATATTGTCTGTAAAACAAAAATACTAACATTAATTTCTTAATATTGCAGTTGTGTTTTAAATCTTAATAACATAATAGAGAGTTAAGAAGGAATATTCACATAAATTACATAGCAGAGTAACTATATTGTACTAAGTGGACGAAACACATCATTTATAAAGAAAGTGATATCCCCCAAAAAAAAGAGATTGAGTATGATATAAGTTGGAATTGATATTGATGGTATCTTTAGCCTTATAAAAGATGAACTAACCAAAACAATATTATAGTAGAAAGCAAAGTTACCTTGGTATACGTTTTAACTGTAACTAATATTACATAACAAAACTCTTATCGCATTATGCTTTTAAGGTGATATTGGTGCGCAAATTCCTATCATCAGAAATAAATTATTTTCTCCATATCTGCTGAAGCTATAGAGCTGACATTTTTACAACACCTGGGCACATATCTTTTGCTTATGATGTAACAGTAGTTGCTTTGTTAATTCATTTCTTTACAAACAATTTCCATGCGAATATTTTCAAAATTTGTAATGTACTATCTTCAGTAATACATATTTACGGTATATTAGATTTACGAAAACATTCTTTCAGTACCTGTAAGGCTACTAAATAAATAGGCCTATATCTGAAAATTTCACTTTTCTATAAACAAAAGTTGAGAAAATATTCCTTTTGAATAAAAAAATCAAACTTGTGAAAAGTGAACATTAAAATTAAAACTTAAATTCTTATAATGCACTTAAACTTCTCAGACAAATCTAAAAATTACCATGGATACAGTTTTAATAAGTTCTCTTTCCTTTATCCATTGAATCAGTGCTGGTCATCCCTGAATATAGCTCGACCAAGCGGCAAATATCACCTATTTCGTCCCTCTGTTTCCCTTCCGCTGTAAAGCGCTCAGGCTCTCCTGAGCTCTAAAGCGCGCTGGCGTCTATGGGCATCAATTGACATGACTGACCTAGTCTATAATTAAATAATACGTTTCATATTCGGTGTTTTGAATAATTATAACTTCATTAAGATATTATCTTCTTTTTAACTCAGTCTCTTTCGCCGAATATCTTTACTCGTTGTAGTAAACTTTAGATACCCACTCTGACTCAAGTTTTATTTGAAAAGTTACAAGGTATGAATGAGCACGTACTTAAGATTTCCATCACGTAGAGTCGACAAAGGATTCCTAGCTCAAATTAAAATGGGACATTACATAGCCAACGTATTTTTAACAACGAGACTCTGATCTAAAGCTGCACGTCTGAAGTTACGTTTAAACAACCGTGTTAAAAATTATTCTATTACAAATATTTGCAGGTGACGTGCAGTTTGGTTAAAATATTTTATCGCGTAAATGAAGAAAGCAACAAACAGATAAATCTGCCCTTAGCACAGAGTTCATTGGAGACTCAGAAGCAGCAATAAATTCAGTCTTAAGTAATAATGATAAAAATAACGATAAAACAGACGTTTAACGTTTGATCTACTAAAAGATTTCTAATCACATATACTTGAAATGAAGTAATTAGGCGGTTTTCCAGACTTAAGTAGCTTAAGGAATTTCACGCCTGAGTAAGATCTGTGTATAGAGGAGAACTTTACAGCTCACGGTAGAATAGAAGTTTGGAATATATTGGAATATTTAAATGTGCATCCTAAAATCTATATATATATATAATTTGAACTGGTAATGGGAATTACTTGAAAACGACTGAACGGATTTTAATGAATGACCCGTCATTTTGAAGCTTGGCATCCAAGTATTTTCAGAAAAATAGTAACTTTCAATGAAGTGTTAGTTTTTCTACATAATTTTCCTATTTTCCAAAATTCATCTTTCGTCAGTTTTCAGAACTAATTGCATTTCAGAATAAAACAAAACACACACTACGATAAACAATAGGCTATTACACAAAGCCCATGGCCTGCAGGATTGTTGACATAAAGGATGCGGCAAAACATCCTCCCTAATTTAAAGTTTAAATAAAAGACAGATGGATCAAAATAAGGAAACTTTATTAATATGAATGGTATCTTAACAGAGGGAATTTTTCATTTTTTGAATAACGTGTCTCTCAAGTGGTGTCCTTCACTATCAATGCATTGTTGAATGCGACTTCTGAAATTCTGCATCACTCTAACTAGCATTTCGTGAGCAATAAGACCAATTTCTTCCTGTATTGCATTTCTTAGGTCTGGCAAAGTTCTCGGCAGATGTTTGAACACCTCAGCCTTAAGATGCCCCCATAGAAAAAAATCGCAGGGTGCAAGGTCTGGTGATCGTGCTGGCCAGGAGAAGTCGCCACGTGAAGAAATTAAGCGTCCGGGAAACATCTGAGCAGCGATAACGGAATTACCACTTACCAGAAACGATACCACAGCGTAAGCATGTTCTTCACCCGTCCACGGTATAGTTGGAATTTGTTACAGATTACAATTTGCACTAATTGAATGTTAATTCCGTGTATTCAATGCCCTATTCAATTCTTGTTGTGTTGCGCATGTCATTTGATATCGCTATGGCAACGCATGTAAACCTAAATTTCCCACTGTTTAGATGCAGTTCATATTAATACAGTTTCCTTATTTTGATCCATCTGTTCTTTATTTAAACTTTAAATTAGGGAGGATGTTTTGCCGCACCCTTTAGAGCTCAAATTCAATTGGTTATTAAAAACTTCAAGACTTACTAAAAATAATTTACAGTTCTGATTCTGCGGTGTGTGATTTTCGGAGTACAGCTGTGTATTGGATATTAAAACCTACAAAACCTGAGGTGGTTTGATGACATTATTACAACTAGAAATGAAATAATATTATAGTTAATGCCATGACTGTGACTATTTTTCATTAATTATACATATTAATGCTATATTGATAGTACGAAAGTGAAGAAAGTGAAACGTTTTGAGGTTATTTAAGTAGCTGTAAAAATAATATTGTTATTAAAAATCAAATATTTTTAGTTATTAATCAGGTGGAGTTGGGTATTTTTCATTTACTTAATAGCGGTGTGGTGTAGATATTTATATGCGTCATTCTCTTCAGTATTGGCTCGAGAGAGCGCAAAAATCACAGTTCCTAAGGAAAGACCTAAAGGTATTAGTTACTGATAAAATAAGAGGCCTACAAAATTTTGTAGTCTCCCGATTATTTAAGCAAGATCTCTTAGCAGGATAAAATAATTTTGTGCGAGATCGTGCGTATTTGTTTGGATTCCGCACAAAACCAATCCGCGGAAAGTCTAAAATTCCAAATTCAGTATTCCCAACCTAACACACATAACAATTTCCCTCTTCTTAATGCTTAAGTGACATATTGATTTTACTGCTTTAGGCTTTTAACATATTATTTTTAGAGACGTTCAATATAGTAATAATTATAAATTGGAAACTTACCACTGCAATTTCACCTAAATTGCACTGTTAATTATTGTTTTTAAATATTTTCAAAAATTAAGTAAACTCTACAACTCACTAAAGTTACTGCATTCGTGATGCAAGTAACATTAAGGAAGCAGTGAAAAAATCAACAAGATTCCAGACTCATCATAGACTGGGGGAAAAAAAAGACAGACGTATATCACGGCCTGCTGGAGTTTAGTAAACACGGAAAACATTTTAAAGCAACAATGTTGAAGATAGATATTTTTGTTTTGCAAATTTGCCGTCATTGAACAGAAACCAAGATGGAGATTTCATTGCAACTAGTTAGAAATTTCTCTTTCAGGTATGTAATAAACGATCTTCGCACAAAATAATGTACGATATACGAGCGGTATGTTTTCTTTAAATTCTCGGAAATTAAAAAAGCTCAACTACGTTTCGCTTTTTCAAACTTTTCCTCGAACATGACAACTTCAACATACCGCTCTTGTAACGCATATTACTATTACCCTCTATGACCTGAAATAGCTATTTCTTTACTTCCACATGAAAAACTCACTGATCGTCCTGACATTGTTACTTGCGTTTTCGCGTTGAAAGTCAAAAACTGAAGGTGGATAGGTTCAAGAAAAAGTATTTTGGATATAAAAAACCTTCAGAGGGAGTATGTTTCATTGCTATTGAAGCAAATAACTTTCGAAATGCCTGGTATTCTTAATTGAAAATAAACCTGAAAAATTTTTATTTGAACGTCTAATGAACTTATTTCGCAGCATTCGCTGCACAAGCCACTAGTACAGAGACATAATTTTATTTTTACTTGCATTTTTATTGTACCTGCATTTTTGAATGTACTTCACTCCCACCCCTTCACTAATGTCCTTGCTCCCGTCAGACACACAAACTTACGGCCGCTGTTGCATTCCAAGTCTTCAAGCAGTGAAGTAAACACTGCAGTGTATAGTGTGTTTCAGAAATATGATTGCGTTTTCTATGAAGAAAGAACCTATATTAATAATATCGTACTAAAAAATTATATTCAAGAAACGATAAATTCAATTTCAGAGAATATGTTTCAAAATGTTTTTAATAATATGCGTACTGAATTGAAGCCTGCATTGTAATGAACGGCAACCATTTTCAGCAATTTATTTAAAAATTCAGATTAGCTTATTTTGAATTGAGGTGGCTAGAAACAAAGGAATGCTAGTGGCATTTGTAATAACATGAGTTAAGTGCATCCAGTGTAAGCTAAAGTATCTAAAATTTTAGTGGCAAAGGGATATTTTAATCGCATCACACATTAACATTTAAATAAAAATTTCACCGATTTTACGAAAGCTTAAATATTTAAACCCCATTTTCTCAAAAGTAACTTACGTGTGGACTTACAGCCCTTTACTTATGACCCCCTCAATTTAAATGCTCTCTCTATATTGTATGTTAACACCAATAATTAATATGCTAAATAAAGTAGACATTACATAATAAACATAGCCGCCTGAAAAGTTGAGTTTTTGAAAAAAAAATGTTACTACTCCACTGTATTTTGATAAATTCCGTAAAAGTGATGATCAAACTGAAAATCGTAATATCGTATTTCCCTACAACATAAATGGATACACTACTTTTCTCTCCTCCTATACCTAGAAAACTGATTTGTTTACATATTGCACTAGTAACATCAAACTCCTGTAAATGAAGGGGGCAACAGAGTTTCCGAGTATAGCCAGGTTAATGTTAAAAATGTTGGTAAAAATAAAGTGATGTCCCTGTATGTTCTATTTGTCACACAATAAAGTGCTTAATTCGAAGCATATTCATTGATGGATGTTATCTTCAATTAAAATTTAAAAAAATAAATAAACTTCATAATTACTGAATTCAGATTACCTTTTTTTCCCACCAACCACACCAATTTTAATCACCTTCCTTTTCTTTCTCTCATTCTGTGCTTTATCTTCTTTTATATAGATTTACAAACCACTGCGGTGTAGGAAAAGGTATACCATTTGACCAATACTAGAACCGTTCACATTGCTGTTTTCCTTGGCGTGGGGTCAGCATGATATTTGTGTTATCTACCTTTCAGAACTGTGTGGTTCTAGTAATAGTAATTTTAACAAGTATAATTATATTTTGAAAATGTAGGGTATCTACATTGAAATGTCCTAAATAAGTAATATTCTCAGAAAACAAGCGATAAATATAATAGAAGTTCTTTTAACACATCCCGATAGCTGAGAACCAGACTGTTCTAAGTCCAATTTTGTAAGAAAATGATTTTTATGTTTCATTATTTTCTATGTCCTTGTCTGCATGTATGAATCGAACAAAATTGTAAATATTCCTCCCCATAATTTTCCTATGATGCTATTCCAAACTGTTCCATGTCCTTTATACAGGGTGTTTCCGAGGTGGTGTTAGAAACTTTCAGGGATAATGGCGAAGGACACATGTATCAATTTGAGATCAGGAACCCTGGTCCGGAAAGACTGAGTCGAAAGTTACAAGCAAAAATAGTTCTGTGGAAATGAAATAATTTTATTCTCTGTACATCTTATTTATGTGTATTTATCTGTACATCTTACACATACTGTATTCATCTGACGTTGTTTACGTTGTCTACTTACAGTATTCCATTCAATGCGCTGTCTGAGAGATGGGGACAGGAAACTACACTAAAGTAATGCAGATAGCGTAATGTGTAACGGACATGGTCGGTCCTGATATGCACGTCTTTAGACAGCAGTGTATGTGTACAATTTGCAGTGTCCAGTCGATCAGTCCTAGTGAAATGGAGGAGTACACGAGAGCGGAAAAAGCAGACCTGATTTTCGAATCCAGATGAGCCAATGGAACAGTAGACAAACTCACAGATTGTATCGGTGCAAGTACCCACGTAGGAGACATCTGGCCCATATCATTTTTCCACGACTATTCCAAAGGTTGAGGGAAAGAGGGCACGTGGTGCCAAATTACAATTCCATTTCCACACAACTATTTTTGCTTATAACTTTCGACTCAGTCATTTCCGGACCAGGTTCCTTATCTCAAATTGATACATGTGCCCTTCACCATCATCCCTGAAAGTTTGTAACACCACCTCGGAAACACTCTGTATAGTTACATTTCCATTCCATAATATTTCATGTCCAATTTTACCTATTACCATCACTTGCTCTGTGTTTAGACGCTTACAACTAAATACTGTATCTTATTTGCATCATGATATCTTGTCATTTAAATTTAAAATATGTGATGCAAATTTATTTTCAACCTTCAAACGACATTTGACAATTTTTTTTTTTTTTTTTTTTTTTGTGATTTAGCAAGTCTAAAATGTATGATGTGAAAATCATTTCCTTGTCTTGTGTCATAGGAATGAATATAATTTCTTCATGTTAAAGTTGGAAGATTATCTTTATCATATAAAATTAACTCTAGAATACGTAAATTTATTACAGTCATAATTTTATTTTTCACAAATAATGGTTTACAATGTTCACTGAAAGCTGCATTTGATAAAATTCTTATGGCCCTTTTTTGAAGCAATAGGACTCTATTTATATTTTATTTACTTGCCGTACCCGTGCGCTCCGCTGCACCCGTTAGAAATAAGTATGAAGAAATTACGTAATTAAAATAGGACATTTGATCCAGGGAACATTCGTGTTTGATAGAAGGATAAATCGTTTAATATGTTACTTAATTTAAATTGTATTTAAATATATTATATTATATTACATTAATTTATTATATTATATTTAAATTATATTATATTATATTATATTATATTATATTATATTATATTATATTATATTATATTATATTATATTATATAAAAAGTGTGTTGATAACGGATGTACACAGATAAATAAGTTTTTATTTTGTTATGGGGGCTCTTAAATCTCAGGAGGAACAAATTTTACAACAGCTCAACTTAATCTGCTTGGCTCATTACCCAATTTTTTTGCATTGCATTTAATGCATATATATTTTATGTATTTTAACACGATTCAATTGAGCATAGTTAAAATTTGGATTATAAAATACGGTAATGGAAAGCTAAGCTAACATCCTATTACTGCGTACTAAATCAATACACTCTCGTTGTTCGTTAATTCTCTGAGATTAGAATGAATGTGTACATAAACATTATTTTAAGAAATACAGGAAACGAATATACAGAATAGCCTATCAAGTTTTCTGTGTGTAAGAAGCCATTTTAATCTTACTTGTCCTCAATTCACTCAGAAGTTACCGTAATAACATTATAGCATTATGTCCATCTAGAGAAACTACACTTTCCAATGGTGAAATTATAATTAATTATACAAATCGGTTAATTTAGCTTCCGATATTAATTCATGCAAACACAGAAACATTCTCTGTAGGCTATATTTCAAAGCTTTCGATTGTTGTTGTCTAAGACCCCTTATAGACGAAGCCATTTTTTTTATTTTCATTACACGGCCTTAGATGGCAGTTATTTTAATTTTAAAACTCATTTATCTCATTAAATATCAGTTCTATCAAAATTTTTCAAAGAATAAAATTGATCGAAAATGACTGTTAAAGAAACTTTTGTCATCTAACATTTTTCACAAAAGTCAATAATAAGCGAGATATTTCGATTTAATTAATTCAGGCCCACTTATAATCCCCCTTTTAATTAATGTATTTTGAATTCCATATAGCCTAAAATCTAAGTTACAACGAACTTAATTTATATTCCAATTTTCATCGAAATCCGTTCAGCCATTATCGCGTAAAAAGGTAACAAACATCCAGACAGACAGACAGACAGACATACAAACAAAATTTTCAAAAAAGCGATTTTCGGTTTCAGGGTGGTTAATTATATATGTTAGGACCAATTATTTTTGGAAAATCGAAAATTACCAGAAAAGTTTCGGCTACAGATTTATTATTAGTATAGATTCATTTACTATAGCTTCCTTAAATTAGAGGCTGCCATTAGACAAAGCATACAAAACAATACAAGAACAAATAGATGATGAAAGATAACAGTAAGAAAAAAGTAAACAAGTACACAAACAAACAGACAATGGCAGTTTACAGAATAAAAAAGTTACAAGTAAAGAAGCGATGAAAGCTAATAAGAAAAACAAAAATGATAATGGTGCGTCAGTTTTTTCAGTGCATTGAATTAGAGTCCATATAGGTGGTTCCGTAAAAGTTTGACTGACTTTCTAATTATGAGGAGGGCCAGTTCATTCAGAAACGATTTGTGCAGTCATAGGGTCTTACAGAATTTAGAAGAGAAGTTGGGTATCGTTCCTCTTGCTCCAAACATCAATCCCGTAACACTGATATCGTGAAGTTGGTATTTATCTTTATAATACGGGATGGTTGGAACATAGATTGCTCGTTTCTCCTCATGTACGTCTTCAGGCTGTCCTTTATACGTTTCAAACCTGATGGTGGGGTCGATTATCATACCCTGAGACAGGAATTCGCTAATGGCGATTATGTCAATTCGTCTGTTACTGCCATTGTCAGCAGTTCTGTGGACTTCTTCATAGACGGTGTATTTTAGTTTTCTAAGGGCATCGACCAATTTAGTTCTAATTGTATGGTGCCTATGTATACGCAATGTTTCGCCATAAGGGCAGGCTCCCAGGACATGTCCAAGGGTTTCTATCTCACTGAGGCATCGCCTGCAGTGGTTGTCCTGAGACCTACCGGGTATGACTCTTACAGTACTTACGTTGGCAGTCTTCTTGATAGTCTCCTTCCATTCATCGCTAGTCACACTGTTGCCCCATTGCAATATTCCATAGGTAAGAGTACTTTATAAGTAAGCAAAATAAGCATCACGAATATAGTTTTCAGCTACAACAGTTTTTAATCTCTTAAGGAGAAACGAAGTTCTTGAAAGTTTAGTAGAAATATGATCAATATGACTTTTCCATGTCAACTTGGAATCAACAATAATTCCTAACATATTAAACTGACTTTGTTCATGATCGGTCTTCTTTAGAGTAAAACTCACACGTTCAGTTTTACCTGGGTTCAACAAAAATCTATTTGCATTAAACCAAACTTCAGTATCTCTTAAATTATGTTGAGCTAAGCTTTTCAAATAGTTAATATCAAAAAGTAGTGTCATCCGCATACAGAACAGTACCAGCATTTACATTATTGGCTAGGTCATTAGTAGCTAGCGAAAACAATATCGGACCCAATACGGAGCCCTGAGGAATTCCATAATAATAATTCATAACATCAGATTTCTTACCATTAAACGAAACACTTTGTTTGCGATCTGATAAGTAAGATTCAAAAATCATTAACTCACTTCCTATGACACCCAAATAACTTAATTTAGTCACTAGAATACTGTGATAAACACAATAAAATGCCTTGCTTAAGTCACAAAACATAAACATAGTGAGGAGTCAATTTTTGTTTGCTTTGCATTTTTATCAAGTCTTCAAAACCAATTAAGTTCTGAAAGAAATTTAATTTTGTCATCATCTACACTGCTTACAGGATTATAACGTTTATCTTTTAAGTTCCTACCTTTAAAAGGATATTTCGCATTTGAATCAGACGGAGCTAAAAGGAATTAAGTCACTTTTGACAACTTTTCAGGAGAAGCAAAAAATATTCCACTAATAACACAAATATTATATTTTTATGTTATAGAAGACAAAAGAATATCTTGGGAAGCTTATGTACAACACATAAATATCTGTAATACTTTTCTTCGTGTTGATGACTCCCATCTCCACAATGTTACGGACCTTCTAGGTGAAAAAGTTTCTGCTCTGTCAAAATTGAATATCACAGCTATTGATGCTATCAACTGGTCAGGTCGTAAAATTCGTAAACACTTAAGAAATGACGCATTCCAAACTTGGACAAACCATACCTTGCGTGGTAAAGGGGTTATTGTTTATAGTGATCTCCCCAAGGCTAACTCATGGGTAAGCAATCGAAAGGGCCTATCTTCCTCAGAATGGACCAATGCTTTAAAAATGTCAAGCAATATTTCGGCGGTTTGCGCAATACCGGGCAGAACTCTAAGCACAACCCGCTGCCGTCATCCAGACTGTAGCGAGCTTGAAACACTTGGACACGTCTTGGATAATGCCCCAAAGGCGAGCTGCTGATCAATGCTAGACATCATCGTGTACGACATGCTTTGGCGACATCGTTAAAAACTTTAAATTGGGAGATTCATTGTGTATCATCAGATGGTTCTTTTAGATGGGCAGACATTATTGCTATCAACGGACTTAAAACGGGCTCTTGTTCTTGACCCTACTATCCGTTTCGAAAGAAATCTAAATCAGGCCACCGAAGTTGATATTGAGAAGAAGTCCATATATGAGCCTTGTCTGCCGTATCTTTCTCAAAAGTACAACGTCCCTCTTAAACAATGGTCTGTCATTGGTTTGCTGTTTGGCAGTAGAGGTTCTATTTCAAAATTCACATGGAATTATCTTAAGGAACTTCACATTCCTTTTGATTATGTAATGTCTATTCTTATAAATATTATCAAGGATTCTCTTCAAATATTACATCATCATCTCTATTTCAATTTAATCCACTTATATTTGCCTTCAACAAGTAACTTTCTTTTTTCTTTAATGTATCACATCACATTATATTGTACATGTTTATTGTATTCAGGACCCTTGTGGCCACTCAAATTCTTTGAGCTGATGTCTATAATTTAGAAATTTATTATAAAAGTCTTAGTTCCTTCTTTCACCGTTGGATGCACATGACATCAGTTGTTCAGATTGTTGCATAACCCAAAACTTATATTTTGACTTAATTCCTTTTAACTCCGACCGGTTCATTTATGATTTTCCATAATTTCATTAATTACAAGTTTAAAAATAAATTGTACCAAGGGAAATTCCATTACCATCATTACTGTGAAACCTTTTCATTGCTGCAACGTTTTTGTCATAAAAAATTCTTAAGGCTAGTGCAACATTTTGTCTGTCTGAATGCGTTGGGTACAAATATTTCTGTGATAACGATGGTGCTAACTTAACAAAGGAATTTTTCTCTAATTCATGCGGTGATTTCAAGTCTGAAAACTTTGCCAACTGCATACCATTAGCAGATTTTATACTGTTTGGTCAGGGGCGGAGGCAGGATTTTTTTTCGGGGAGGGATTTGAGGAGATAGTAAAAATGGAGTGATGAGAAATAAGTTTATATACTCACAAATTGTTTCCGAGTCACAGACATTTACAAGTTGGCCTGAGTAGCGTAGTCGGTATAGCCTTCTGTGCTCGAAGTTGCGGGTTCTACCCCAACCTAGCTCGATGGCATTTAAGTGTGTTTAAATGCGACAGGCCTCATATCAGTCGATTTACTGACATGTAAAAGAAGTCCTGAGGGAAAAAATTCCAGCACACCGGCGACGCTGATATAACCTCTTCAATTGTGAGCGTTGTTGAATAAACCATAATTTTTTAATTTTAACATTTACAATGACTGCAATACAAAAACAATGACATAATGACATTTACAGAAGAAGGCGACGAGGCTTCTTAGACATTTCATCCAGTACTTCATGAGCTTTTACTTCTACATTTTGATGTATATACATCAAGACCAGTCCATTTAATCTGTCTGCTCCCATCGTGCTCCTCAAGTAAGTCTTCAAATACCGCAACGTTGAGAACGACCGTTCTGGTGTTGCTGTAGTTACAGGCAACGTGCAGAAAAGTTTCAGCGCCTTGCGAGTGCAGGGAAATATAATTTAATTGCACCTGTTCAAAGATGATATAAAATCAGTAGGTATTAGGTGAAGATTTTTCTGATCAAGGAAATTTCTTCTCCACATCTTCAATTCATTGAAGAAAGACTCTGATGATGCATCAACATCATAGGGCCACTGATCACTATAGCCTCAACAGCAGTTTCTAAATCTTCATCTGATGCTCGCACTATGTTTTTAGGCAGCAAAGTTTGTATGGACTTTAGGATTCCCTTATGATTTAAAAACCTGTCCTTGAGCTGACTAATGAAATAGTCTAAGAAGAGAAGGAAAATTACAAGCCTAAAATACTCTTCATGACTCTCTGTCTTGAAGTAAGAACGCTGTGTTTGTCTTCCTGCAGGTCTCGGAATTTAACACTTTAGCAAAGAGAATTTACGTGGAAAACTAATTCCTATGTACATTCACTAATTAAAATTAATATTATTTTTGTTTCTTGTTTCGTATTTTTCTTAAAATTTCGGGAGGGGATATATCCCCTTAATCCCCCCCCTTTCATCCGCCCCTGTCTTTGGTATTACAAAAGTCTGCTCAAAATCTTTTGATTTAACCATTTATTCCTAACATTGTCTATTAGATGCACTGTATCATGGAGTAGGAACAACTGCTTGCTTGACTCTTCTTGATTTGTAATACTAACATCCAATATCTTATTTCCTAATATTCACTGAAGTTATTATCAGCTACTAAACATGACACATGAAAGCCTGTAACAATTAGCTTTCTTAATAGATTCACAGTAATTTCTAAAAGAGTATCTGTATAAGTTTCTAATGGGAAATAATTCTACAACACCTTCATCTATACTAATAATAAATCTGTAGCCGAAATTTTTCTGGTAATGTTTGATTTTCCAAAAATACTTGGTGTTAACATGTATAATTAAACATCCTGAAACCGAAAATCGCTTTTTTGGCATTTTTGTTTGAATGTCTGTCTGGATGTTTGTTACCTTTTCATGCGATAATGGCTGACCCGATTTATATGAAAATTGGAATATAAATTAAGTACGTTGTAACATAGAATTTAGGCTATATGGCACTCAAAATATTTTATTTAAAAGGGGGGGTTATAAGGGGGCTTGAATTAAATAAATCAAAATATCTCCCTTATTATTAATTTTAGTGAAAAATATTACATAACGAAAGTTTATTTAAAAATAATTTCCGATAAGTTTTATTCCATGCAACATTTTGATAGGACTGATATTTAATGAGATAAATGAGTTTTAAAATTATAATAACAACGCCATCTAAGGCGCTGTAATGAAATAAAAAACAAATGACTTCGTCTATAAGGGGCTTGGACAGCAACAATCGAAAGCTATGAAAGATAGCCTACAGAGAATGTTTCTGTGTTTGTATGAAGTAATATCGGAAGCTAAATTATCCGATTTGTATAATTAATTATTAATTCACCATTGGAAAGTGTAGTTTCTCTAGATGGAAATAATGCTATAATGTTATTACAGTAACTTCTGACTGAATCGAGGACAGGTAAGATTAAAATAGCTTCTTATGCACAGAAAACTTGATAGGCATTCGTTTCCTGTATTTCCTAAAATAATTTTTATGACCAAATAAGTGTCTCTGGATCAAAATGATCGCATTTTAATTTTTTTAATACAATTTAATTTAAGTAACATAATAAACGACTTATCCTTCTATCAATTACGAATGTTCCCTGGATCAAATGTCCTATTTTAATTATGTAATTACTTTATATTTATTTCTAACGGGTGCAGCGGAGCGCACGGGTACGGCTAGTTCTTTAATAATAAGGATGATGTTACAAACGTTGCAGTGTTGTGGAATTCTTACTACAGTTGGAAGCCCTTCCTTTAATTTTTCCATCCTCTTTTAAATAAATTAGATTGTGAGGGGTGAATATCTGCGTTATTATTCCTTATACTGCTGAGAATTCTCTTTAAATGATATGGTGCAGTGGAATGTATTAATTACGTATGGAGCAGAAATTTGGGACTGTGGACGAAGAGAAAAACTTAATCCTTTGCAGCACAGTAAGACAAAAAATGAAAACAAAATGTAATTTTTATGTTTATCATATCATGGATTATAATTCATAACAAAGCTTCGATCAATTTCTTTTTCAAAATTTTAACTCTGCACATAATTAAAAAAAAAATTATGGTCACTCTGAGCGACCACTATGCCATAGTAGGGATTTTGATATAATTGTAGAAAAAGAAAGAAAATTGTGGTTTTTATAAACAACCACTATGCAGCAAAGGGTTAACCAGGTACAAAGCGACTTTTTAGAACTGATAGTGGGAGTGGTGAGGGGAATGGCTAACAGCGGAATCCTTAAGAGAACTCGGACGCCATAGAGACTCAATAGAATGCAAGATAAAAGTTTTAAAGTACTACCACAGTCTAGTATATACAGTCGCGAAGCTTGGGGTGATTTTTTGCATTTCTCGCGATAGTTGCTAGCTGCTTGGAGCGCTGTGTGTACTAGGAACAATAGACTGTCACTGGCATCGTGATCTAATACAGGCCGTAAGGCAGACCATGTGACTCGCTTAACCCGATTACGAAGGGCGGCGTTTCAACCATATAAATTAATTGAATGCATAAAAAGTAACATATAATGTTCTAAAATGCAATGTAATTGCATTAATAAAATTTAAAACAATGATTAGGAGTCACTTCAGACATAATTCACTTGTGAGTTAAGGTGAAAATTACGTTGTTCGTATGTGTAATACCTGTCTTTATTTCGATTAAATATTGCGAAATTCTTGTACATTCATTTATGCACGATTCAATAATTTTCAGTTGCACCGCACGAATATTTAGATATAGGTTATATTTACTGTACCAGTTGCCTCTTTCTGTCTAATTTTAGTGATCTCCAATGCCTTGCCATTCATATGGAAATATTATAGGTTATGTTTACTATATCTTATATTCTTAAATTCGCAATATACATTATAATTAAGCATAATGTCATGTATGATACTCCGCACATTCAATTTGTCTGTATTTTAATACTGCAATTGAGTAATTAATTATTGTATTTATCTACTACCTAAGAGACGAAGTAACAATCGTACGTGCACTAATTTCATAAGAGTGGTATTATAAATTTTCTGTCTTTATCAAGGAAGATAGATGTGATATATTAAAATCACAATATAAATTCTTTTTCATTAAACCTCAAAATAGCTTCCATTCTAAACTTAAAATGTTGATGCGAAAAGATTATGTTAACATGTAAAATTCTCTTCACATTAAAATAACACAGTTTTGTAATTATTTCTGCAACATATTATGCAACAAGAAGTAAACGGAACTTAAAGACACATTACACTAAATAAAACTTAGCTATGATAAACAATAAAGTTATAATATAATAATGCACTGAGCTCCATACACTGAAATAGAAAACCCGAACATATATTACGGCCTGGTCTAGATCAAAAGGCATTGACTGTGCCGTATTTCGCATTGTTGTGAAAAGTTGTGTACAATGTGAAATGTTCATTATCGGTTGTAATAAATGTAAATGGCTAAAATACAATAATTTGAATAATAATATGGGACAAGGAGACGTTTGTTGCACTATAAATTATAAGAAAAAGAGGTCAGATTTATCCTTCTTCCGAAAGATCCAGGAAGGTGAGTTTATAAAATATAATATATATTTTATGAAAATAATATATAAACCTTATGTATTTCGTATTTCAATAGTGGAAGGAAGGTGTTAATTTTTCAAAAGAACACGATATCAAAAGTACAATACATTTTATCGTCTGCTAGGAAAGAGTTCTGTGATGAGGCGATAGTAGCGATCCTGGTGGCTAGCAACTATCTATGGATGCATATTTCAACTGTTTATGTTTGCATATTTAGTAAGTATTGAGCTTCGCAACTTTATATACTAAACTGTGGTACTACTTGAGGATTGTGCATGGAGATCTTATCAGAGCGGTCTGTTATAGGGAGCAACTCTAGATGCGAGACCAAGTAACCTGGGCAGGTAGATTACGCAGAGGGGTGGAGGAAATAGGCATTGGGCATTGTGGACGTTTTTCTTTCGTAGTTTGTGGAACATGTATGTATGTATTTATTTACACTCAAGTGGGCAAGCATCCGGTGGTAGTGGTATACACAATATAAACAATACACAATAAAATTACAATACACAATAGAAATACAATTATACAATACACAAGATAATTATATACACAATGCAATAAGAATACACAAAACAATTTAACACAATAATTACAATTAATAATAATACATAAAATAACCTAATTAATAAGTGAACCTAATTTTACAATACAACCTGTATAGGCTCTACATAAGTTTCACATTGATACCGATAATAGTCTTTCACTTTACTCTCACTAACGTTAGATATGCTATTTCCCTCGTTGTGATCGAGTATTAATATTATGATAGCGAGAGAGAGTTAAATGTTGTGTTTTATTTAACGACGCTCGCAACCGATGTGCCAGAATTTTGTCCCGGGGGAGTTCTTTTACAAGCCAGTAAATCTACTGACATGAGCCTGTCGCATTTAAGAACACTTAAATGCCATCGACCTGGCCTGGGATCGAACCCACAACCTTGGGCATAGAAGGCCAGCGCTATACCAACTGTGCCAACCAGGCCGACGCGAGAGAGAGTGTATGAAATCGGGTGAATAAATAAGAGGGGGATGAAATGTGCATAATTCGATATAAGAGAGAAAGCGAGTGCAGATTTCTCCTCTCATGTAACCTAAGCCATGATAACTTCTCGAAAGAAGATGAGATATGATCATAGTATCGAACATTATAAATGAAGCGGACGCACGCGTTATGAACACGCTGTAGTTTCTGAGAGGAATCAATCCTGAGATAACTGAACAAAACGTCGCAATAATCGAAGTGAGGTAGAATGAGAGTCTGTACCAGCGTCTGTTTTAACTTAGATGGATAATGACACAATCTTTCCAATGAATGGAGAATAGAGAATGCCTTCTTACATGTATATTTAATATAATTTAATATCACATATCATAGGCTATATATTGTCATTATAAACTATAACGATTATAATTCGTCAGTTCCGACATCTATATATATAATATGAAGTGGTAATGGAAATTACGGGAAAACGGCTAAACGGATTTTAATAAATGGCCCCTCATTTTGAAGCTTGGAACCCAAAGTTTTTCGGAAAAGTAGTAGTTTTCAGTGAAATGTCAATTTTCCTACATAATTTTCCTATTTTCCAAAATCCATCTGTTGTCAGTTTTGAGAACTAATTTTATTGAATCACGGCCGACTTGATTGAATTTCAGAACAAAACACACACTACAATAAACAATAGGCTATTACACGAAGGCCATGACCTGCAGGATTGCCGACATATTTAGAGCTCAATTCAATTTGTTATTAAAAACTGATTCTGCAGTGTATAATTTTCTGAGTACAGCTGTGTATTGGATATTAAAATCTACGAAACTTGAGGTGGTTTGATGACTTGTTACCATTAGAAATTAAATATTATTATAGTTAATATCATGATGCGTCTATTTTTCATTAATTGTACATAATATTGATGCTATATTGATGACATGAAAGTGAAACGTTTTGAGGTTATGTAAGTAAATGTAGAGAATATCTTAATTTAGATCTTCATTTCTTTAATTTACTAAGTGGCTGCTATATATAACTACAAAACTTAAGTAAGATAATAATATTGGTATTAAAAATCAAATATTTTTATACTTATTAACCCAGTGGGGTTGGGTCTTTTTCCATATACTTAATGGCGGTGTAGTGTAGATATTGATATGTGTCATTGTCTTCAGTATTGGCTCGAGAGAGCGCAAAAATTACAGTTCCTAAGGAAAGATCAAAAGTATTACTTACTGATAAAATAAGAGGCCTAAAAAATTTTGTAGTCTCCAGATCATTTCAGCAAGATCTCTTAGTAGGATAAAATGATTTTACGCTCTACATTTCAAGTTCTACATGCAGCAGCTATACGAAAATGCTATTGTTCGAAAACTTAGCAAACCTGACATTTTAACTTTTGCCTACAATTCACAATGACCTGAAATAGCTACTGCTATCGTCCTGACATTGATACTTGCGTTTTCGCGTTGAAACTCAAAAACTGAAGTTGGATAGGTTCAAGAAAAAGTATTTGGCTAAAAAAAATCCATTCAGAGGGAGTATTTTTCATTATTATGGAAGCAAATAACTATCAAAAAGACAAGTATTCTTCATTGAAAATAAATGTGAAAAATTTTTATTTGAACGTCTTAGTTTGCAGCAGCATTTGCTGCACAAGTCACTAGTTATAGGTATAATCTAGGAATGATCTAAGAATGCGTTTAATACTGTATTTGAAATGGAGTTTCTACATAAATGTTAAATCCATTTTCGAACCCTCCTCTCTCCGATTCTGTAACAAAAGTATTTTCGAATACGTATTATCGTGCATAATTTTCACACATTATTTCCATTATATTTGATAAGCTTCAATTTTTAAATTATATTTCTCATTTGCAGTTCATGGAAATTGTACCAGAACAATAGAAGAAGTCCATAATCGTACCTATATTTAAGAAGGGGGACAAGACTAACTGTAGTAACTTTCGAGGAATATCACTTTTGTTGACGTACAAAATTTTGTCCAATATTCTTTTGAGAGGATTAACTCCATATGTAGATGAAATTATTGGGGATCATCAATGTGGTTTTAGGCGTAATAGATCAACTATTGACCAGATATTTTGTATTTGACAGATAATGGAGAAAAAATGGGAGTATAAGGGTACAGTGCATCAGTTATTCATAGATTTCAAAAAGGCATATAAGTCGGTTGAGAGGGAAGTTTTATATGATATTCTTATTGAATTTGGTATTCCCAAGAAACTAGTTCGATTAATTAAAATGTGTCTCAGTGAAACGTACAGCAGAGTTCGTACAGGCCTAGGTCAGTTTCTGTCAGATGCTTTTCCAATTCACTGTGGGCTAAAGCAAGGAGATACACTATCACCTTTACTTTTTAACTTTGCTCCAGAGTATGCCATTAGAAAAGTCCAGGATAACAGATAGGGTTCGGAATTGAACGGGTTACATCAGCTTCTTGTCTGTGCGGATGACATGAATATGTTATGAGAAAATACACAAACGATTAGGGAAAACGCGGAAATTTACTTGAAGCAAGTAAAGAGATAGGTTTGGAAGTAAATCCCGAAAAGACAATATATATGGTTATGTCTCGTGATGAGAATATTGTACGAAATGGAAATATAAAAATTGGAAATTTATCTTTTGAAGAGGTGGAGAAGTTCAAATATCTGGAAGCAACAGTAACAAATATAAATGATACTCGGGAGGAAATTAAACACAGAATAAATATGGGAAATGCCTGTTATTATTCGGTTGAGAAACTTTTATCATCCAGTCTGCTGTCGAAAAATCTGGAAGTTAGAATTTATAAAACAGTTATATTACCGGTTGTTCTGTATGGTTGTGAAACTTGGACTCTCACTTTGAGAGAGGAACAGAGATTAAGGGTATTTGAGAATAAGGTGCTTAGGAAAATATTTGGGGCTAAGAGGGATGAAGTTGCAGGAGAATAGAGAAAGTTACACAACACAGAACTGCACGCATTGTATTCTTCACCTGACATAATTAGGAACATTAAATCCAGACGTTTGAGATGGGCAGGGCATGTAGCATCCAGAAATGCATATAGAGTGTTAGTTGGGAGGCCGGAGGGAAAAGACCTTTAGGGAGGCCGAGACGTAGATGGGAAGATAATATTAAAATGGATTTGAGGGAGGTGGGATATGATGATAGAGAATGGATTAATCTTGCTCAGGATAGGGACCAATGGTGGGCTTATGTGAGGACGGCAATGAACCTCCGGGTTCCTTAAAAGCCAGTAAGTAAGTAAGTAAGTAAGTAAGTTCATGGATTACATATTCATTCCTTTTACTGTTCATTAAAGTATATTCTATCACAGGCAATTTTAAGACATAAGTTATAGAGCATTCTTAGTCATAATCGTTTTTACACTGTTGTCTATCAGTTGTCTGTTTTCAAGATAACTGCTTTTATATAGTCTGCAGTAGACGAGAAAATTCTTTCAGTCTAAATATGACGTCTTCGAAGTAAGGACTTAAAACGCTGTAGAATTCGTTTAAAGTGGGGTTATGTACTCTGCGATAGTAGTGGTATGCATATACGTTCGCGAATGCCACATAGAGACTGTTTTAGGTCATCAAACGCCCGGAAATATTGCAAGGACAAAAGCGAAGGAGTTGGGGTCATGTACCACGTCTACTTCCTCACAGGCTGACGGGTACAAAAACCATCAACAAAACAGATTCATATAAATGAGCCCACACTGTCATTTTTATGTTTAGTTTCCATTGTTTCTCCAG
Organism: Periplaneta americana; assembly: GCA_025594305.2. Classification (NCBI taxonomy): domain Eukaryota; kingdom Metazoa; phylum Arthropoda; class Insecta; order Blattodea; family Blattidae; genus Periplaneta; species Periplaneta americana. The sequence goes on along the minus strand of JAJSOF020000039.1, from coordinate 13,544,287 downwards.
GAAAGCAATAGAAACACAAGATGACGTTCATAACAAATATATTCATAGGATTTGCTACGATTTTGTGCCTTTCGCAGGTAGGTCTAATTAGAATAATAGAAATAATTCCAATATGAAGAAGTAGTGTTATGACTACGAATTATAATCAAACATTACAAGCTGTAACTCAATCTATACTAATAATAAATCTGTAGACAAAATTTTTCTGGTAATTTTCGATTTTGCAAAAATAATGGGTGTTAACATTTATAATTAACCATCCTGAAACAGAAAATCGCTTTTTTGACATATTTGTTTGTATGTCTGTCTGTCTGTCTGGATGTTTGTTACCTTTTCAAGCGATAATGGCTGAATGGATTTCGATGAAAAATTAAGTTCGTTGTAACTTAGATTTTAGGCTACGTGGCATTCAAAATACATTATTTAAAAGGGAGGTTATAAGGGGGCCTGAATCAAATAAATCGAAATATCTCGCTTATTATTGATTTTTATGAAAAATGTTACATAACAAAAGTTTCTTTGAAAATGATTTCCGATAAGTTCTATTCTACGCAAAATTTTGATAGGGCTGATATTTAAGATATAAAGACTTTTAAAATAAAATAAATACCATCTAAGGCCGTCTCAGATTAAAAACAAATGTTTCGTTGTTCCTGCAGTAATTCCTTTGTACAAAATATAAAAATTTTTGTTTGTAGGAAGAAAAATTAACACATTTATTCATTCCATTGGCAATGGTTTCTTTAGATGGAGATAATGCTATAATTTTTACATTTTCGAAAGAAAGAAATGTAATTACATAATATACTATAATATAATATATGCTGCATCGCTATTTAATGTCATATAATAATGTTATAAATTTCAATCAAAGACACAACTATCTGTTAGAATTGCAAAAAAAAAAAAAATCGCTATTTAAGTTATTTGAAGGGTTCAGAATCATAGTGGGCCAAGCGCCATTTACTGAAGACGTAGAAAACAAAGGTTAAAATTAAGTTATTACCATAATTCAATGGAAACCTATCAAGTAAAATAAAGTTTACACATTAAACTAAATGATGTCAATCTTCATTAAACTATGGTTACATATAATAAAAATAAGAAACATGTTGAAGGAATTGTCATTGCACCAAATGAGTGCTCTCTGGACCAAAATGATCGCATTTTAATTATTTAAATACAATTTAAATTAAGTAACATATTAAACGATTTATCCTTCTATCAAACACGAATGTTCCCTGGATCAAATGTCCTATTTTAATTATACTTTATATTTATTTCTAACAGGTGCAGTGGAGCGCACGGGTACGGCTAGTTAATTAAATATGTTTAAATTAAATTACAAAAATGCTAGAAAATTATCAAAAACATGGCCTATTAATGAAAAATTTGCAACATGAATTATTCTTTATGAATAATCTGCACTTATACAAGGTGATTCACGAGGATTTACCGTCCTTTAGGAACTTATTTCTGAAGTCATTTTGAGCAAAAAATGCCAAATAAACATAGTTCCTATTCTCAATATTTTCAGAGTTACAGTAATTTAAAGTTGTTTGTAAAATACGTTTATGCTCGACCATGCCGAAATGTAGTAATTATAGTATACACCTGGTAGTAGCCCTTTGATGCACATCATTAAAGTACACCTATTCATCATAATTTAGTTGTTCAGCCAATGAGAAATCTCCATTGTACTGATTGTACCATTATAAAATCAAGTATCGATTATTCTCGGATATGCAATCGAAAGACAATTAGCGAAAAGTCACGGAGGCTGGAAATCCAATACTGTCGCAGAAGGTTATGTTCTGTTACTGTAATAATTAGCGTTAATTGTAAATAATATTGAAATAAATTTAATTTGTCATCTCGTTTTTCAATTCAATTTCCAAATCAATTTCCAGTTATTCTCTAGTTATATCAATATTAATATTTTTGTGTGGCTTTATTTGTTTATTCTCTATTTCTTGATTAATCAAGGTCATTTCTATTATGACATTTGTCCTGGTGTCGTCGAAAAAATCAACTACACTAAATAAATAAATAAATAAATAAATAAATAAATAAATAAATAAATAAATAAGTAAATAAATAAACAAACAAATCTAAATAAACAAATAAATAAATAAATAAATAAATAAATAAGGTCAATGACATTCAGTTCCAATACTTTCGGTCCTCACAATTCAGGTCATAACCATAAAAATAACATGAATACTTATGAATAATTTCAAGTTAGAAATATGGTCGAGCATAAAAAGTCGTATGAAACTTGCGTATAATGGTAATTAAGACGCTCGTATGAAAATTATGAAACTCTCTTGCACTCGTTTCATAAACAAACATACTCGCGTCTTAATTACTACCATTATAGGCTCGTTGCATAATGTACTATTTTCTTTAGTTTGAAGGTAAAAGAATAATACAAATAGAGAATGAACCATTCAGAAATAACATTTCTTTAATTGAGGCGTTTAGTTGGAAAGTCAGATACATCACTAAAACATAATTTTTCAGCATGAAGGAAAAACGTTTGCAAGGAACCAAGGATTTGCAAGTAATACTATTCTTTCATTATATAAATTAATGTGATGTATCTGGCTTTGGAGCATAACAATGCTATAGCAGTTGTAGAATCATATGAAAATATGAAATATAACATTAACTCGTTTTCGAAAAAAAAATTGATGTATCTGATTTTGCAAATACACGCCTCAATTGGCAAGTATTATGAAGCTAAAAATGTGCTGTGAACTCTTTAGTTGCTTCGTACAGACATCTTTTTTCTACTTTTAACTAGAAAATTACATTATTCTTACGCACTTATCACAACAATGATTACAAATCACACCACTTCAACCGACTTAATTATTTGCAGTTCAATTTTGCGTCTTAATTTACAGTCTTGGAGAGTTTACAACACATTTTAAAAAATTTCTCCGTCCGCTTGAGTACACTTGGCCGCACGCTTGTGAACGGCACTCGTCGCTCTACGTAACTGCATACGGCTATCTTTGATTTCCGTAGCGCTCGCGCTGGCTGCTGACTGCACGCTGACCAAGATCACGCGTTCACAGCAATGCGTTCCAATAATGAAACGTAACTCTGTAAATATTGAGAATAGGACCCATGTTTATATGATATTTTTTGCTCAGAATGTCTTCGGAAATAAGCTCTGTAAAGGACGGTAAATCCTCGTGAATCACCCTGTATTTCCATATAATAGATTGAATAAAACTGTATAGTCAATGTACATAAAAACCAAAAACAAGTTAGAATGGATTCATAAAATACCTGTAATTGCGTGAAAAGTTTTTAGTGATTTGACCGATTCCATAATTGCCAAAGTTGTGTCTTAGCCTTCTTTTTTGTATGAACGTTAACCGTTCAGATATTAAATCAAAAGGAGAAAGTTGATTTCGATAATCTGGATACACATTTACAGTTGTTATAGATCCATTATTATTTTTATAGCTACTACATTTTGTAAAAAAAAAAATGTACTACCTTTTCACATTCTACAGGGTGTCCTGAAAAAAAAGATTCCGATATTTAGAGAGGAGGTAGTACGCACCAAAACAAGAAATAAAAGTCCTACAAATTAATATCTTCTGAGAAGTAAGGAAATGTTTACCATCACAGTAAGAGCAGCATATCTTCCACTCTGAGTTCTTTGGCAAGAAACAAATGAGGAATGTAACCATTTGTCACTACGTATTAATTTCGTTTCTGTTTAAAGGAGCATTTTTGTCTAATATATTGCTTCCACCTGATGATGATTTCTTGTAAAATTGAAAATATTCGTGGATACTACAAAGAATTATAATGTGATCATTGTAACAAAACTTGTTTTTTTACCAATCTGATAAGTTGTTGACTGAAATTATAATATAATAATCTTTCTTATCATATATTATTCAACTTATCTGAACTTTAACCTCAACATGACTTTTAAATTTATCTTGCTTAAGAGCTCAGAGTAGAAGATATGCTGCTCTTACAGTCATGGTAAACATTTTGCTCATTTCTCAGAAGATATTAATTATATTAATTCCTAAACATAGAACATCCTTCTACTCTTCATCTTTCACCGTCTCTGCAGCTCATCTCTGGAACTCTCTACCACAACATATCAGAGACTGTCGGACATTGTCTAGTTTCAAAAATAAATTAAAATTGCACTTTTTAAATTAGATTCCTTTAAGTTTTAAGCCCTTTTCTCTGCCACAGTTTTGTAAAAATTTAGGCTATACATTTCTTTTTCCTTCCTTTCCCCTTTTTTGTTCTCTTTATCAGTCATTGAATTTATTATCATAGCCTTTTTATCGTGAATTTTATTTCATTTTCGTATTTATTTTCTTTTTATTATTATTATTTTATTACATTCCATTTTGATATATTCTTCCTTACGTTTTTCCATATTAATCATTTGTACTAAATGAGTTGCTTTAACTATATTCCAATGTATTTTACTTTCTTTTTTTCTATTATGGTATTATTTTCATGTTGTTTAGTGTCGATTTTATTATGCTATTATTATTATTTTTTTGTAATATGTTAGTATTCTGTTCTTTAACTTTTTGTTAAATTTTAACTGCTTGTATACTTTGTGACCTGGTAGAGTGTAGGAGAAGGCCCTATGGCCTTAACTCTGCCAGTATAAATAAAGAATTATTATTATTATTATTATTATTATTATTATTATTATTAATTTTAGAACCAGTGTTTGTAGGACTTTTATCTCTTATTTTGAAGCACACTATCTTCTCTCTAAATGTTGGAACCATTTTCCAGAACACTCTGTATACACTCCTTCATACATTTCTTACCACTCTTTTTGACAAGTTTTGGTTTTACCGGTTTATCATTTTTGTTTGCATTACTATGTTATCTTATCTTATCTTTTTCGCTTTCATAACAAAGCAGTATCGACTCTTGTAAAAGCTGTTATCAATTTCAATCCTTACCTATAAAATGAACTCTTCCAGTTTTTTTTTAATGTTGAGTTCTTCTTGTATACTGAGACCGTGTCCCAAAGGTACATTGACAGCTGAAATGAACTATATAGTTGACTAAATACCCGGATGTGACGTCATAAGACACAATCCAAAGCTACATAATGAATAGCGATCAAGTCCACAGTAGCTAGTAAATGAAAATGCTTGCTTGATTGATGACTTGTATACAATAAACAAACATAGATGCCTCTTCAGCAATTGGGGTTATAAAATCTGAAGATATTTCGGAAGTGAAATAATGTAAATACAGAGTGTATCAAAATTGGTGTCAAATATTTCGGGGACGTGTTCCTAACATCAAAACAATTAAAAAAGTTAATAAGAACATGGGTCTGAAAACCATTCGTTAGGGAGTTATTAAAGGATTTGTCCCTTCATTGACCGCTGATTGTTTGGTGGTTTTTTGTGAAGAAAATGTATTCTGTCAGTGAACAAAACGAAATGATTTGAAGCATTTAATTGATGATGTGCTTCTGGACGTCATCCAACGAATGTGTTTTAACACGATGCTGCTCCAGCTCATTTCAGTCTCATAGTTCGTAATTTTTTAATGATCGATTTCCCCAAAGATGTATTGGTCGAAGGGGATTCATTGCATGGCCTGCTCGATCGCCTGATTTGAATCCAGTGGATTTCTTCATCTGAGGACATTTAAAGTCCCTGGTTTATGCGACTCCTGTACTTAATGTTGATATTCTGAGAGCGTATCCAAACTGGATTTCACGAAATGCGAAACACTCCAGGAATTTTCAACAGAGTACGCCAGATCATGTAACGCAGGTTTAGGGGACACATCGAAGCAGGAGGAAGCCACTCCGAGCAATTTTTGTAAGATTAAATTTTGTCTTGTAACTCTGAAATAAATTATTTTGAGACCAATGTTCATATGAACCTTTTGTAATGTTTTTGTGTTACGAACACATCCCCGAAATATTTGACACCAATTTAGATACACCCTGTATAATGTAGAAGAAGCATGAAATTTGAACATTGGCATTGTTAGTGCCGAACATTTTACATGTTTTAAATACTGTAATATTTTAGGCTCTTATCTTTTTCACATAAATCGTAATGAAACTGCTTTATGGCACTGCTCTTTTAATTTGGTGCTGTAACGTAATGTCATGTCATTTTTATAAAACAAAATAGTCTGTAAAGACGGCCATGATTCAAGGATACGTGTCCAAAGCTCCTAGTATGTAGTTTACTACCCACCTAGTTGCTAGTTACTAACATTCAGTATAGACTTAAGCTTTGGAACACGACATAAGTATACTCATCTAGCTTGCATTTGCACGACCGATTGTTTCAGCTTATTTGGGTATGACGTCGTCATTTCCTTTCATACGCATTTCATTTGGAAACTGTAATCTATCGGCTGATGCAATCTACTGGATGTTCATTTCAACGTGTGTCATGACGTCACTGTTGTGAGTCAGCGATTTGAAGCGAGTTTCAGCTTTTATGTCAGAGAAGTTGCCTATTATTCAAGGCGTTCAATCTGAACTTGAGAACGTGTACGGTATAACTTGATCGTCGTAGCAACAGATGGCTCTCTGTAAAGTCTGTGTGCTACCATAACCTCTTTCGAACTGTGTTTTGCGCGGGCAAGTCGTACGCAGGGTATTTGTTATCATCGGTTGCGTACGGCAACATTCCATAGTACACAAATTCCTGTAATTGTTGTCACCTGGTAGTCATAATGCTGAGATTTTACTAAACAGAAATTCATATTTAGTATTACAATATTATTCAATAGTAGTCAATACAACTTTCATTTATCAACTCTCTGTACTATATGGATCATGGCCTACTGTAACAAGTTATGCTTTTATACATGTTTCATGACTTAATCTACAGTACAGAAGTTAAATAATTTCAGCCAATAAGAAATTGCAAAATCATTACCAACTGCTGTTGAGTAATTAGAATAGTATTAACGACAGTTAAAGTTAAGTGAAAGATATTTTAAACGAAATTTGACCAGTTTGTCCAAGAAATGTTTAATTTGGCTTAACTAGTGTTAAATTAACAGCATGTTTATTTTTAACGTTTTGTTAATGTATTTTCAATTTTTCAACATCCTTTTGTTTAAAATAACCAACACTTAACTATAACAGTCGTTAGCACTATTTTAACCACTCAATAGCAGCTGGTAATGATTTTGCACATGTAAGACAATTTTTTATTGGCTGATATTATTCTTTAAATTCTGTATTGTAGAGTAAGTCATGAAACATATATAAAATCATAACCTGGTACAGTAGGCCATGATCGATGAAGAAGACAAATGAAAGTTGTAGGTGACTACTATTGAATAATAATATTATTACAAAGTAAGGTTATAGTACTAATGATAACATGATTTCTCAAAGAAGCAATTTTTGGTGAAACCTTTTTAATGTAATAATCACTTTGTATTTTGAAACACTACTGACATTAGCTATAGTTAGTTGAAAAGAGCCAGTATCATAGAATCAAGAGTAAATAGTAGAAGCTGAACTGAAGTAAGTAGTCTATTCCTGTTTGTAGGATATTAAAGTCTGGTTTAAATTTCTTGTAAAATTTTGAGGCCTACTTGTTTTGAAAATCTATATTGTCACAAATTCAGTATCATGCGTAGTATATAAATCATCACTCCTTATTTAACTTGCCACGTTGAGATCCCACATTTTGTAAATATTCAATATATAATAGCTCAGTATCAAAATAAGCAGCCAATATGATAATCAGTTTACTTTTGAAGATTATCTTCCCTATATTAGTTTTCCAAAGTGTCTTTTAAATGTTACGTTATCAGTCATTCACGAAATATTCCTTAAAGAGAGGCATAAGATATTATTTTCACAACTTCTGTTTGAACAACTGTGGTGTCATCTGCCATATTTAACTATCTGTCAAATGAGTTAACTGCCTAAAATCCTATATTTAAAGTTAACAAACACTTAACAATCTGTTAACCTAACTAGTGTTGAAGATATGAAAAAACTATATTTAACAAACAGTTTAGAGTTTAACATTCGTTAAATATTCAAACAATACTTGGAGAAACCGGCCAATTATGTTGAAGAAATGGAATAGTAATATGCGTTACAAGAGCGGTATGTTGAAGTTTTCATGTTCGAGGAAAAGTTTGAAAAAGCAAAACGTAGTTGAGCTTTTTTAATTTCCGAGAATTGAAAGAAAACATACCGCTCGTGTATCGTACATTATTTTGTGCGAAGATCGTTTATTACATACCTGAAAGAGGAATTTCTAATTAGTTGCAATGAAATCTCCATCTTGATTTCTGTTCAATGACGGAAAATTTGCAAAACAAAAATATCTATCTTCAACATTGTTTCTTTAAAATGTTTTCTGTGTTTACTATACTCCAGCAGGCCGTGATATACGTCTGTCTTTTTTTTCCCCCCAGTTTATGATGAGTCTGGAATCTTGTTGATTTTTTCACGGCTTCCTTAATGTTACTTGCATTACGAATTTACTAACTTTGGTGGAGTTGTAGAGTTTACTTAATTTTTGCAAATATTTAAAAACAATAATTAACAGTGCAATTTAGGTGAAATTGCAGTGGTAAGTTTCCAATTTATAATTATTACTATATTGAGCGTCTCTAAAAATAATATGTTAAAAGCAGAATAGCAGTAAAATCAATATGCCACTTAAGCGGTAAGAAGAGGGAAATTGTTATGTATGTTAGGTTGGGAATACTCAATGTGGAATTTTAGACTTTCCACGGATTGATTTTGTGCGGAAACCAAGCAAATACGCACGATCTCGCACAAAACATTTTAAAAACGTTAAAAATAATCCAGGTGTTAATTTAATATTTGTTAGGCCAAATTAAACATTACTTGGAGAAACTGGCCATAAGAATCTCAAGAAGGCAAACTATTGTCTCTTTTGTGGTATGGCATCATTTTGATGAAATTCCATAGTTCTTGTAAATTACCGCACGTGTGTAAATATTTCATTTTGTAATACATTTGTATCTGAACAGTCAAACTTATTCGCAGATAAATGGAGGAGTTTTCTTCACTTCGGGAGAACTTCTCTCTTCCGTGCTTCCTGACTTCAGACGTCTCCTCTCCTATCTTGAGCAAACCGCCAACAGAACTGTGTTCAGCTGGGAAGACGCTATTGAAGCGTTGCTTATGGAAGTAAACCAGGTGGGTTATTTGTTATCTTCGCGTCCTTTCATAATCACATATTCTCTCTTTTCTCCGGACTTATTAGTCAGCCAAATAACCCGCTGACATTAGACATTCAACAAAATGTAGTAAAGAAAATAACACAAAGAAATTATGAAACTTTGTGTCGTTTTTTTGTAAATTTATTGAGAGAATCAGAGACAATCATTCCATAATTTTCTAATCTTACGTTAGAGTATACATTATACTATACAGGGTATCCACATGAAACCTTTACAACTTCAGATGTAAATTAATTATTAAAGAATCGGTAGAACGGAGAAAAATGACTCCGAACCCGGGTTTCCAGCTTTACGTGCTGGCTCTTTATCTATTAAGCAGGAAACCCGGGATGAAGTTCCGGTGCCGGAGAGAATTTTTTTCTCCGTTCTACCGATTCTTCATCACATGGAAACGCTGAATTACTGCGCTGAAGTAACCCAGGCATTACAAACTTCGTCTTATTTCATATGGAAAACTGATCGCAAGATCCGTGCTGAAATTCATCTTCTTCTTCTTCGGCTTTTTCCCACTTATAGGTTCGCCGTCTTCAGTTTCCATATATATCTATCGTTCCAATGTCCTTCTTCCAAATTCCTGTCGTCCATTATTACTCTGACATGGGTTTTCCATTTCAAGTTTGGTCTACCACGTTTATTTTTTCCTGGGGGTGACCATTGATATATATTTTTTGGCCATCTTTCGTTGCCCATTCTTTGTACATGTCCATACCATTTCAGAGTTTGATTTTCTATTCTCTTAACAACAGATGTGGTGACGTTCATTTCTTTCCAAAGGAGCTCATTTCTAATTTTATCCTGTCTTGTTTTTTGAAGACTTCTCCTAAGATAGCCGAATTCAACTGTTCTAATTTTGTTTTTTTGTAGTTCTGTCATGGACCAAGTTTCACTTCCATATGATAAAATATTCTGTATTATACTCTTGTAGATTTTAATTTTAGTTTCTTTTGTAATATTTTTATTCCAGATTATTCCATGCAAAGTCTTGGTAGCATTTTTTGCCAAAGCAATTTTATTTTGAATGTCTCTCTCACATGTACCTATATTTGTGATTATTGATCCAAGATATTTAAAGGATTCTCATTTTTTAATTTTTCCTGTTTCAAGTATGAGGTCACCCACATCTCTTCCTAAACACATATATTCTGTTTTCTGTAGATTTATGTTTAGTCCCCATTTTCTATATTCTTCCATTAGTTTATTTACCATATATATCATATCATCTTCATCCCCCGCAAATATCACCTGGTCATCGGCTAATAATAATGAATGTAGTGTTTTATCTTCTATAGGAATACTCATTTCAGAGCATTTCTTGTACCATAGGTTAAGAGCCTGATCTATATAGATATTAAAAAGAACTGGTGATAAACTGCATCCTTGCTTAAGGCCTTTATTCAATCTGATTTCCTCTGTCAATTTGTTCTATATTTTTATTTTGGCTTTTGTATTACTATACATTTTCCTAACAATATTGATCCATTTATCATGTATATTCATATTTCTCATTGCCGTCCACAATAATTTTCGAGGAACACTATCATATGCTGAAATTCTTAAGCGGTTAAAATATGAAGGAGTGCGAGTGGATGTTTTTAGTAGGTTATTTTACGACGCTTTATCAACATCTTAGGTTATTTAGCGTCTGAATGAGATGAAGGTGATAATGTTGGTGAAATGAGTCCGGGGTCCAGCACCGATAGTTACCCAGCATTTGTTCATATTGGGTTGAGGAAAATCCCCGGAAAAACCCCCAACCAGATAACTTGCCCCGACCGGGAATTGAACGTGGGAGTGGAGGACAGCGTATATTTATACAGGGTGTTTCCGAGGTGGTGATACAAACTTTCAGGGATGGTGGCGAAGGGCACATGTACCAATTTGAGATCAGGAAGAATGGTCCGGAAATGATTGAGTCGAAAGTTATAAGCAAAAATAGTTGTGTGGAAATGGAATTGTAATTTGGCAACACGTGCCCTCCTTCCCTTAACCTTTGGAACAGTCGTGGAAAAATGATATGGGCCAGATGTCTCCTACGTGGGTACTTGCCCCGATACAATCTGTGAGTTTGTCTACTGTTCCCATTGGCTCATCCGTATTCGAAAATCAGGTCTGCTTATTCCGCTTTCGTGTACTCCTCCATTTCACTAGGACTGATCGACTGGACACTACAACTTGTACACATACACTGCTGTCTACAGACGTGCATATCAGGACCGACCATGTCCGTTACACATTACGCTATCTGCATTGCTTTAGTGTAGTTTTCTGCCCCCACCCCTCAGACAGCGCATTGAATGGAATACTGTAAGTAGACAACGTAAACAACGTCAGATGAATACAGGCATTTATGTTAAGTCTCAAAAACAACTTGGAAAATTTAGTATCCACCTCCATGCTCCGCCCAGATCAAAAGCTCAACATTGTTAACTAGTATATATGGCCTAAATTGATCTACCCATTACAAATGGCTCCTATACATCAGTTACCAGGAACATTCTTAGAAGATATTGACAAGTTAATACGTAGTTCTGTTAAACAAATGCTTATGTTGCCATCTGATACACGTACTATACTTGGGAAGGTCTATGTTGGCAGAGATACCTGATGTCTTGGGAAGGGTCAGGGAGTGAGTTGAACTACAGTGCATGAGGTTAAGTTGGCGTGATTTCTACTGTCCTTGTCTGCGGTCCTTGTCCAACGACCGTCAACAAATGTAACGGGGAAAAGGTTTTCTTTTGTAGAATTCTTGAATTCCCTTCCTCCCTCTCACTTAGCCCTTCTAGAACACACTTTTGCAAACCCAATTAGTGGATCTCTCAGTGGCGACTTGGCGTTGTTCGAGTTTATTTATTCAGTAATATTTTGTGAATAGTGAAGTAAGTGTGTGTCTTGTTGTATCAATTTAATATAACATAATTCAAAATTTAAAAAAATGTTTTCGGAATTGCATGGTTTCCTGTTACCTTAAACATTGTAATGAGTGTTGTGCTCTTGTTTTTAATAATCATGGTTGGCAATATGGGAAAACTCGGGACTGATTAGTTGCCTAGTTTGAAGGATATAAATGACGCGTTAATTAAGGAAAACTTATTCACTGGAAGCATATCGAGTTCGAGAGAGAAACCACGAGGAGATGGACAGTATTGTATTTAAGAACTGGTTCATTAATCAATTATTACCAAACATTCCTCTCAATAGTATCATTGTTATGGACAATGCCTCCTATCATTCAACAGAACTCAATAAGGCACTGATTTCATCAACGTCGAAATATGAACTGTAGTCCTGGCTTCATCAATAACGTTGAATTTGATTTACGATCCACGAAACCTGTTTGTATGAACTTGTAAAAACTAAAAGAGAATTTCAAAACATACGAAATCCACCAAACTGCGACAATCCATTCCCATACTTGGACAGCCACCATACCTTTGTGACTTAAACGCGGACGAATTAATATGGGGGCAGGTTAAAAGTGGCGTTGCGAAGCAAAATATTTCGCTCAAAAGTAAGTGAAATTGTTGTTTGAGAGCGCTCTTGCAAAAGTGACGGAAGATAATTGGAGAAAGACCTGTGAACACGTAGAAAAAGTTGAACAATTTTATTGGGAAAAGGACGGACTAGTAGATGAAATTAGTGATCGGTTCGTAATAAATTTGGACGACACGGACAAGGAACTTTCTGGCGAAGAGGAGTAAGAATTTGAAGAGGAAGAGAGTGCCGCCACTGCTAACTCGTGGTTGTTGGAAAGAGTGTTGACCATATCGCCGTCACCATAAATGAGGGTAGAGAGAGAGAGTGAGTATTCTTTCTCTTTCTAAGAGGGACTAGACAAGTAAATCCTCATGGACTATAATCCTGGGACACAGACACTTGTATAACAGCATTTCCTCGTTTTTTCCTCCCTCCCCTCCCCAAACTAGTCCATCTGGAGACGTTGTCAGTGGTGGATATTACTACAACTGTGTGTTAACAACATTTTTTCAGTGTAGTTTGAGAAGGTGCCTATAATCATTTTATAATTAAAATGTTACAAGTTTTGTGCTTTATATTAGGCCTACTTGTCCTAGTGTTTGTGATTCTTGGTGTAGGAACAAGAGGAAAGCCACTGCAGTCTGACGCCAGGGAAATGGTGTGCAATGTACATAAGTTTTTCGTAGAGGAGTATGATGCCTTGAAAGTCGGAAATCCTACAATAAGCCTTGTCGAAGTAGCAAAGCGAACTGCTGTTGCGTGTGGAGTATCCGAACGCACTGTTTACCGTGTCCTAAATGAAAAGAGAGAAGCAGATGAATCAGGAAGAAGAGTGTCAAGTCCGGGCAAAAAGCGGCCGAAAAGAACGCCCACGAAAACCAATATAGACTCATTCATGCGGCCGCCATCAAGAGACAGATTTACTCCTTGTACAAGACTGATTTCTTTCCGAGTGTGGAAGATATTCGTGATGCTCTCGATAAGTCTGGCTTATTTTCTGGCAGTAAATGGTCGGTGCGGGAATTATTAAAAAAACTTAATTTCCGTTACGCTAAGAATAACTTCGGACGGAAGCTTCTGCTAGAGAAACCCGACATAATTTCTAAGCGATTCCATTTCTTAAGGAGGATGCGCGACCGGCCGCCCTATCGTTTATCTAGACGAAACATGGATAAACATTAATCACACGAAGAGCAAAATTTGGATTTGTGACGATGGAGACATTTCTCTGAACGTGCCCTTAGGAAAAGGGGATGATTTATTACTGTGCATGCTGGATCTTCCTCTGGATTTATACCAGGAGCCTATCACAGTTTTAAGTAAAAATCTACCAGCGATCCCCATGAGGAAATGAACGCCGTTAATTTCAAACATTGTTTCCAAAACAAACTCCTTCCGAACATTCCACAAAACAGCATTATAGTAATGGACAACGCCTCTTACCATTCTGTACAGTTAAATAAAGCTCCCACTTCTGCATCTTCTAAATCAGACATGCAGTCTTGGTTACGTCAGAACAACATAGAGTACGAGCCAAAGGCGACAAAAATCGTACTGTACGACATAATAAAATTGAAAAAGGAAAAAATGGTAAGGTACGAAGCTCAAAGTGAACCACACTGGCATACCGTAGTACGACTGCCACCATACCACTGCAATTTCAGTGCCATTGAGTTCATCTGGGCTCAAGTGGAAAATGATGTCGCTAAACATAATGTATCTTTCAAATCCAGTGATGTTATAAAATTATTTGAAGAAGCGTCGTCCAAGGTTACGCCAGAGAATTGGAAAAATGTGTGTGAACATGTTAAAAAGGAAGAGGATTTTTTTATTGGGAAAGGGGTGGAATGATTGACAAGGCGGTGGATCGTTTCGTAATAAGTTTGGACTCTGATAGTGACGACGATGACGGTGACGACAACATGGAAGTAGAAGCAGAAGAATCCGCCACTGCACATACAAACAGTTTCATAGAAGGTGTCTGTCTCTTGCCACCATCCCCCGCAGAGTTCCGGTCAGCCATGAGTGAGTGAGAGGTAAGAAATATATCTTTCTCTGTTTAAATTTCTCTGCCAACTAAAGAATTCTATACTATAGTATGTTATATGCAAGCAAAAACTACAGAGGTTTGGGACTAGTCAGAGCATCATGGGAAGCGTTCTTGCAACACTGCAACATCTGCATCACTTTAATATTAAATGAAAATCCTTATGTAAATATATGCATTTGAGGTCTGAACTTAATTCTTCCTGTCAACATCCAAGTCTCCTTCCAGTTGAACTTCGTAAATCTGTGACTAGGAAATTAAGAGAGGAATTAAGAAATACAGAATTCGAATCATAGAAAATAATGCCTGGAAGAGGCAGAGATGTAAAATTGTACAGCCATGTACCTAAAGCCAACGCCTGGATTTTTAATAAGTCTGGACTATCTACATCTGAATGGGTAACCTGCCTCAAAATGAACGCCAATTTAGCAGCAGTTAGAGGAGTACCTGGTCGCTCTTTGGACGGATCCCGGTGCAGACATGGCTCCCCGGAGACTGAAACCCTTGCCCACGTCCTAGGTCAGTGTAACAGAGGTTTACTCCTCCGAAATGCCAGACATCATCATGTTCGATCCTTAATTGCAACTGCTTTGAAAAAAGTCTTGGACAGTAGAAGAGGAAGTCTTTTGCCTTGCTACTAATGGCTCCTCTAGATGTATTGGCATCATAGCGTATTCTCAGACTACCAAGAAAGGTTATATAATTGATCCTACCATAAGGATTGAAATGGGGAGTAGCCAGCCGGAGGATGTCAATCAAGAAAAGATCAACATTTATCTGCCAACAGTTGATTACTTCAAAGCAAAATACCAGCTTGAAAACATTGAGGTGATTGGTCTTCTTATTAGAGCTCGTGGTGTGATTCCCAAGTTCTTTGAAAGCTTCAGGAAGACTTTTGAACTACAGACACTTACTGCTGACATCATAACTTCAGTTTTGAAACGCTCTTGCCAAATTCTGAGTCATCATATTCACTCTGTTTCATTTCCTTTCTTCACTTTATAATTCATATATCTTTATTTTAATTTTCTGTCAACAAATTTTTGTAAACATTTAATATTGTAAAATTCATGTAGGAGAGTATACTGAGTCCTTCTGGGCTACCTCCAATGGGAGGCAGTTAACAATTTAAATTTAAATTAAGATGTACAGATAAATACACATATATAAGGTGTACAGAGGATAAAATTATTTCATTTCCACACAACTATTTTTGCTTGTAACTTCCGAATCGGTCATTTCCGGACCAGGGTTTCTGATCTCGAATTGGTACATGTGCCCTTCGCCATCATCCCTGAAAGTTTGTAACACCACCTCGGAAACATCCTGTATATCAAGCTGAAACAAACACGACAGGTCTTCTTCTGCAGAGCGAACATCGGCGAAT
Source organism: Periplaneta americana (assembly GCA_025594305.2). NCBI lineage: Eukaryota > Metazoa > Arthropoda > Insecta > Blattodea > Blattidae > Periplaneta > Periplaneta americana. The sequence goes on along the minus strand of JAJSOF020000039.1, from coordinate 13,528,142 downwards.
ATAGAACTTCATCATACACGAAAAATAAGTCCATTCGCAGTGCCGCCATTGAACTGAACTTGCCGCTCGACTGTCCACAAAGTTCTTCACAAGAACCTGGGGCTGTTTGCGTACAATGTTCAGCTAGTGCAAACTCTCCAGCCAGATGCTCGTCCACGCCGCACAGAATTTGCTGTCGACATGCTGGGTAAAATCTATGCCGGCGAAGGATTCCTTTGGACAAATGTATCTTGCACAATTTCAATGTCCTCTACACTTGTGCTTCGCTGCCCAGTGCCCTTTTGCCGTAAAACACCCCAGTCTCCATAAATTTTCGGTGCCACTCTTGGATTGTTGGCCGTGATGGCGATTCTTTTCCTATTGGGTCCAGACGTGATGGTGTCTCGATAAACCACGATAAACATTGCGTCATCTCCTGAGATGTCCACATCTCCTTCAGTGTCAAATTTCAACAAAATTCACATCTGCAACCAGAAAACGCATTTCAACAATCCAACAAAATCCCAATAAAGCTTTAACAATCTCTGATTAACATGCAGAAAACCACATCGAAATATCGTGTCTCAATAATTTGTTATTTACATCTGAATTTGTAAAGGTGAACACTGAACACTCTGTACATTTAGGAGTAATACTAATAATAATAATAATAATAATAATAATAATAATAATAATAATAATAATAATAAAAGTCGTAAATCCCCAGTGGGGCAAGGCCTCCTACTTGGGCAGGGGTGGCTCAAGTCTTGACCATCAGAAGAACCGACCTGATGGTTGAGGCGGTCGTCGTCGTTGTTGCCCAAGACGCCTCTCTTTGCCCTCGGCTGCCAGCCCCGTCGCGATTTGGAGAGTAACTCAAGGCAGCACTTTGATGTCAATAATTAACGATGTACACTAATTAATTTGGGCGCCAGTCTCCTCGAGATTACTCTGGTAGAGTATGAGGTTCCCAGATCAGCTGCAAACGATTGGGACATAGGGTTTGGGAAACGTGCTCGTTGATTGAAATTATGTAAGCGGACACCAGAAGTTGTTGGTAATAAATCTCGATGAGAACGTTTATTGTTAATGAAGTATTGGTTTCGGATTAGCAGAAATGCGTGTCCAAGTGTATAATATACTGCTCTCACTGCCTACAAGTTGGTAGACTAATTTTCGTATTCGCGTAATTCTATGTTTTGTACTATAACACCGGTAATATAACGGAGAGTTGATAACGTGATGACAATTCCTAATGTAATAATAGTGACGATAAAAGAATTCGGACCTACAAGAATGATACAACACACGACTTCTTCCTATACCCACTAAAAATTCTAAGTCCGTAAATTCCGAGTTAGTTTCGCCGAGAATATGTGGAGTGCGTCCTCACCGCACGCGTTCTATCTGCCCTCTGTCTATCTGCCAAGTCTATCCTCTACTTGCAACCTCAATATTAGGGCAGTAATGTATTGATAGGAATAATCCTGTGGAAGTTTGTATTACTAGACATAGCCTAATAATGAACCAAAATTTCATAATGTTCTGATATTAGATGGTGTTGGTAAATCAATTAGGGCATTGTTAGCAATTTTAAATAATGGGTGTCTAATTCGTATAGGTTTATTCATTAATTTATTTGGCGTCGAGGTCCTTTTAAAATATTCGTGATTTTTTCTACTACAATTATCACATATCCTCATTTCGCCCTTCTATCTATAAATCACGTGTCTCTATTATAAATCCTAATTGGCCATGATTACTCTTACGTCACATAAGACGCGCTCTTCAAAAATTGTTCGTTAACTAGATCCTCCCCCACTTCCGGTGTTTTCTGACAGCTCTCTAAAATACTCCAGACCGTCTCCTTGGCGTCATCTAGCTGACCACCCGCAGGCAAAGTCCACGTAGCCCCCCAGCAGTCGATTCCACGCCTGGGCACATGTTTCTTGTCCGCGTAGCGCGGCTTCGGCCTTTCTGCCCAGCTGTTACTTCCTTTTCACATTCTGGAACTTTCTTACACGCCTATGCTTCCTATCCATATAAGAATATTAACAAGAAATACTAATCCGATGAAAATCTCCTTATCCTATACGAGGAACCGTCTCATGGTCTATTTACATTCCTAGTTCTTTGTCCACAATTTCACTAGCACTGGTTGACTGCGTCCCTCCACCGTGTTCTTTGGCGTCCTATTCTGGTCCACAGTCCTCCTAGCTGCAACTCGAACTCGTCCCCATCTGGTCCTCGGTCTTCCAGCCAATTCTTGGATCCCACAGTGTCGCCGTGTGTGCCCATCTGGTAGGCTGCATTCGTACCACGTGTCCTCCCCAGCGCCATTTCGTCCTATTAGCGAGCGTGACCACGTCCTCTACGGCGCTTCGTCGCCGTACTTCTTCGTTTCTGATTCTGTCCTTCAGGCTTATTCCGAGTATTTTCCTTTCCATTCTTCTTTGACATCTTCCTAATTTTAATGCCTGTTTCTTGGTGAGTGACCAGGATTGCGCCCCATATAGAAGTACAGGTGCAATGCAGCTGTTGAAGGAGTAATAGTAGTTAACATTAATAGCACTACATCTCTGTATATTTCAACAAAAATGACAGATTCTAATGGCTTCATAGGTTTTACCTGTGTTTTAAATATATTTGACTCCTAAAATTGACCTCATTCCCTTATCAAATTATTGAAATACAAGAAATACAAATGCACTTATTATGAACTAAGTTAAAAACATGTATAAAACCAATTTAAAATTAAAAAAGTGTGGTTCTAAGTCATTTTTAATATGTGATAAACATTTAATCTTAGTCCGTTAAATTTACTACAAAAACGAATAATCAAAATTTGTTTGAAGAAACGTTTCGATTATCCAACTAAATTAATTTATTCTGAATTTAATGTATTGAATATTGGACAAATTTATAAGTATACTCTGTTAAAATCTTATCATAAAAATCGTAATAAGTTTGTATTACAGACACACAATTATGACACAATACGAAATATTAATTCAACATTAGTAGAACCTAAATGTCTCACATCTGCTGGTCTAAAGCATAGCATAAATTTTGGCCCTCAGTTTGTACAATGCTTTAACTAAATTACACCCAGAACTTCTAACATGTAACCCACTAACATATAACAAGAAAATTAGAAACGTGTTAATGTCTTCAATTTGATTAAATAAATTTACTCGTATAGCCTATGTGTATGAATTAATCAACCTATATTATATTTGTATTCTATAATTTTGAAATATATATTAGTCCTACTTTTCACGTGCGATATTATTCTTCTATAGTGTTAATATTATATTATATAATTCCATTGCCGCTGTAATTATATTTTAGTTCCTATTTTATTTTACTTATTTATTTATATTATTTTTTATTTTAATATTATATCTGAACTGCGACCGAGCACGAGCGCTGCTCATTCGGTCTCAAATTTTGTTAATACTACTGTATCTTCTTTTATATTGCTTGTATTATTTTATTTGTGTTTCTCTTTGTTTTTTTTTTTTTTTTTTTGTAATTATATTTCTTTATTCTGTATATTTGAATTTAAATAAATAAATAAATAAATAAATTTGTAATAGTGCATTATGCAACGAGCCTATAATGGTAGTAATTAAGACGCGAGTATGTTTATGAAACGAGCGCAAGCGAGTTTCATAATTTTCATACGAGCGTCTTAATTACCATTATAGTCAAGTTTCATACGACTTTTTATGTTCCACCATACTTCTAACTTGAAATTATTCATAAGTATTCATGTTATTCTTATCTGACTGAGGAGCGGAATTGACCTTGTGCAATACCTCGTAAATTGTGAGATGTGCGCAGACGCGAAAGTATTGATTTTTTCCAAGAAACAAATGTCGACATTGACCTTGATATAACTTAGAGAGTAAAATAAACATTAATCTTGATATAACCTTGAAATTGAATTAGACATTGAAAAACGAGATGACAAATTTAATTTATTTGAATATTATTTACAATTAACGCTAATTATTATAGTAACAGAACTAGTCTTTCGATTGCATATCCGAGAATAATCGATACTTGCGCTTTCATATTACTACAATGGTATTTTCTGATTGGTGGAGCACCTGAACTTTAATGAATAGGTGTACTTTAATGAGGTCCATTAAAGGGCTGCTACCAGGTGTATAATTACTACATTTCGGCATGGTCGAGCATAAAATTTATAAACTAATAGTCTTTTAAAGGTGACCACACTATTTGAATCTTTTGATGCTACATGACCAGTTTCAATCATAAAGATTATGGACGTATTGGCAAACAAGGTTTAAATCTGTGTTACACAACGCAGAACTGCACGCATTGTATTCTTCACCTGACATAATTAGGAACATTAAATCCAGACGTTTGAGATGGGCAGGGCATGTAGCACGTATGTGCGAATCCAGAAATGAATATAGAGTGTTAGTTGGGAGGCCGCAACGAAAAATACCTTTGGGGAGGCCGAGACGTAGATGGGAGGATAATATTAAACTGGATTTTAGGGAGGTGGGATATGATGATGGAGACTGGATTAATCTTGCACAGGATAGGGACTGATGAGGGCGGCAATGAACCTGAGGGTTCCTTAAAACCTATAAGTAAGTAAGTATGCAATAAATACCATTAATAACATTTTGAAACTTTCTCTTGTCTAAAAACATACAAGAATTAAAGTCTATAAAACATTGGAGAGACCTGTTCTCATGTATGGAAGTGAAGCTTGGACTATACGTAAATGTCATGGGCACCGAATCACTGCCAATGAAATTAACTTTTTAAGAAAAACTGCTGGCTATACTAGATTAGACAAGAAGAAAAATTTGGATATTTTGAAAGAATTAAATATTGAAGCGGCCGGCCTTCGTTGGTGCGCCAAAATATGAAGCGGTCGTCGTCGTTGTTGGTCGTCGTCGCCCTCGGCTGCCAGCTCAGTCGTATATGGAAAGTATCTCGAGGATGGCACGTCGATGTCAATAATGAACTACGTACACTGATTAATTTGGGCGCCAGCCTCCTCGAGATTACTCCGGTAGAGGATGAGGTTCCCAGGTCAGCTGCAAAACGGTCGGGACATGGGGTTTGGGAGACGTGCTCGTAGGTTGAAATGATGTAGGCGCACACCAGAAGTTGTTGGTGAGAACTATGAAAACGTTTATTATTATTATTAAGTGTTCGTTTCAGGTTAGCAGAAATGCGCGTCCAAGTGTATAATATCTCGATCTCACTTCCCGCAAGTTGGTATACTAATTTCTGAGTTCACGTAATTATATCTTTTGTACTATAAAACACCAGTAATATAACGGACAGTTGATAACGTGATGAGAGGAAAGAATTCAGACTTATAATAATAATGCAACACACGACTTCTTACTACACCCACTAAAAAATTCTAAGTCCGTAAATTGTTATACTTCCGAGTTAGGTTTGCCGAGAATATCTGGAGTGCAACTTCTCCGTACGCGTTCTATATGCCTTCTCTCTATCTGCCAAATCTATCCTCTACTTTCAACCACCAAACATAGAATTTCGCCCTCCTATCTATATATCACGTGTCTCTATTAAGAATCCTGATTGGCCATGATTACACTTACGTCACTTAAGACGCGTTCTTCAAAAATTGTTCGTTAACTAGAACATCTCCCTACTTCCGGCGTCCTGACAATTCTCTGACATATACCAGATCATCTCTTTTGGAACCTGGCTTGGCGTCATCTTACTGACCACCCGCAGGCAAAGTCCATACATTCCCTCATCAGTCAACTCCACGCCTGGACACATGTTTCCTGTCCCCCTAGCTTGGGTTCGGCCTTCTTGTCCACCTGTTACTTCCGTCTCAGATTTTGAAACTAACTTACACGTCCATGCTTCTTACTATCCATATGAGAATATTAACACGAAATACTAATCTAATGAAAATCTCCTTATCCTATACGAGGAACCGTCTCAATATTGACCCAATTTTATAGAAAATTCAAAATTATAGACAGAAATGGAAATATCATATGAGGGGTCGGAAGCAAAGGAGTATAAATGCACCTAAGTTATTTGTGAGAAAAGGTGGTTGAAAGTACTTAAGATATCGTAAATTCCGTGAATTTTTTTATTTAAATTTTAGTGTGTGGTGTGGTTAAAAGATATATCCCTTTGGCACTAAAATTTTTAATCGTCGTTGTTCCTGCAATAACTCCTATGTGACATATTTATCGATTTTCAGATTTTTGCTCTATTAAATAACTTAAATAGTGATACAGCAAATAATAAAACCTCCTATATGTAATTATATTTCTTTGTTTCGAAAATGTAAGAATTCACAATCTCCTATGTACGGCTGCCATAGCATGAATAAATGTGTTTTTGCTTCCTACTGAAAAATTTTATATTTTGCACATAGGAGTTATTGCAGGAACAACGACGAAATGTTTTAGCTTGCCTTGGATGCACTTAACTCTTGTTCTTAGAAATGTCACTTGTACCCTTTTTCTTCTTTTCTTCTGACCCCTCATATATTCAGGATGCCTAGAACAAGAACACCACGCCAAGCTCTAAATTACCGCCCTTTAGGAACAAGATCTTTAGGTCGCCCGTCTGCTGAAAAGATGGAGTGAAACCATAACAGGCCATCAGGCGCAATGCGTGATAGGAAGAAGGAGAATACTTACTTACTTATGAAACTTACTTAGTTACTGGCTTCTAAGGAACCCGGAGGTTCATTGCCGCCCTCACATAAGCCCGCCATTAGTCCCTATCCTGAGCAAGATTAATCCATTCTCTATCATCATATCCCACTTCCTTCAAATCTATTTTAATATTATCTTCCCATCTACGTCTCGCCCTCCCTAAAGGTCTTTTTCCCTCCGGCCTCCCAACTAACACACTATATGCATTTCTGGATTCGCCCATACGTGCTACATGCCCTGCCCATCTCAAACGTCTGGATTTAATGTTCCTAATTATGTCAGGTGAAGAATATAATGCGTGCAGTTCTGTGTTGTGTAACTTTCTCCATTCTCCTGTAACTTCATCCCTCTTAGCCCCAAATATTTTCCTAAGCACCTTATTCTGAAACACTCTTAACCTATGTTCCTCTCTCAAAGTGAGAGTCTAAGTTTCACAATCATAAAGAAAAACCGGTAATATAACTGTTTTATAAATTCTAACTTTCAGAATTTTTGACAGCAGACTGGATCATAAAAGCTTCTCAACCGAATAATAATAGGCATTTCCCATATTTATTCTGTGTTTAATTTCCTCCCAGTATCATTTATATTTGTTACTGTTGCTCCAAGATATTAAATGTACATAGGCCAAATAGAAATGATCGGGACGAAATTGAAATACAAACTGCTGAGCCATTTATACCCGAACCCACGCTTTCAGAAGTCGAAATTGCGATAGAAAATCTGAAAAGTACAAGTCTCCAGGTATCGATCAAATTCCAGCAGAATTAATACAAGAGGGCGGAAGCGCATTATATACCGAAATGTATAAACTTGTACTTGCTATTTGGGAAAAGGAAATTGTACCAGAACAATGGAAGGAGTCCATAATTGTACCTATTTTTAAAAAGGGGACAAAACCAACTGTGGTAACTTTCGAGGAATATCACTTTTGTTGACGTCGTACAAAATTTTGTCCAATATTCTTTTGAGAAGATTAACTCCGTACGTAGATGAAATTATTGGGGATCATCAGTGCGGTTTTCGGCGTAATAGATCGACTATTGATCAGATTTTTGTATTCGACAGATAATGGAGAAAAAATGGGAGTATAAAGTACAGTACATCAGTTATTCATAGATTTCAAAAAGGCATATGACTCGGTTAAGAGGGAAGTATTATATGATATTCTTATTGAATTTGATATTCCCAAGAAACTAGTTCGATTAATTAAAATGTGTCTCAGTGAAACATACAGCAGAGTCCGTATAGGTCAGTTTCTATCTGATGCTTTTCCAATTCACTGCGGGCTAAAGCAGGGAGATGCACTATCACCTTTACTTTTTTAACTTCGCTCTAGAATATGCTATTAGGAAAGTTCAGGATAACAGGCAGGGTTTGGAATTGAACGGGTTACATCAGCTTCTTGTCTATGCGGATGACGTGAATATATTAGGAGAAAATACACAAACGATTAGGGAAAACACGGAAATTTTATTTGAAGCAAGTAGAGCGATCGGTTTGGAAGTAAATCCCGAAAAGACAAGTATATGATTATGTCTCGTGACCAGAATATTGTACGAAATGGAAATATAAAAATTGGAGATTTATCCTTCGAAGAGGTGGAAAAATTCAAATATCTTGGAACAACAGTAACAAATATAAATGACACTCGGGAGGAAATTAAACGCAGAATAAATATGGAAATGCGTGTTATTATTCGGTTGAGAAGCTCTTATCATCCAGTCTGCTGTCCAAAATCTGAAAGTTAGAATTTATAAAACAGTTATATTACCGGTTCTTCTGTATGGTTGTGAAACTTGGACTCTCACTCTGAGAGAGGAACATAGGTTCAGGGTGTTTGAGAATAAGGTGCTTAGGAAAATATTTGGGGCTAAGCGGGATGAAGTTACAGGAGAATGGAGAAAATTACAGAACACAGAACTGCACGCATTGTATTCTTCACCTGACATAGTTAGGAACATTAAATCCAGACGTTTGAGATGGGCAGGGCATGTAGCACGTATGGGCGAATCCAGAAATGCATATAGAGTGTTAGTTGGGAGACCGGAGGGAAAAAGACCTTTAGGGAGGCCGAGACGTAGATGGGAGGATAATATTAAAATGGATTTGAGGAGGTGGGGTATGATGATAGAGACTGGATTAATCTTGCACAGGATAGGGACCGCTGGCGGGCTTATGTGAGGGCGGCAATGAACCTTCAGGTTCCTTAAAAGCCATTTGTAAGTAAGTAAGTTATGCTCCAAGATATTTGAACTTCTCCACCTCTTCAAAAGATAAATTACAAATTTTATATTTCCATTTCGTACAATATTCTGGCCACGAGACATAATCATATACTTAGTCTTTTTGGGATTTACTTCCAAACCTATCCCTTTACTTGCTTCCAGTAAAATTCCCGTTTTTTTTTCCTAATCGTTTGTGGATTTTCTCCTAACAAATTCACGTCATTCGCATAGACAAGCAGCAGATGTTACCCGTTCAATTCCAAACCCTCTCTGTTATCCTGGACTTTCCTTATGGCATACTCTAGAACAAAGTTAAAAGTAAAGGTGATAGTATATCTCCTTGCTTTAGCCCACAGTGAATTGAAACGCATCTGACAGAAACTGACCTATAATAATAATAATAATAATAATAATAATAATAATAATAATAATAATAATAATAATAATAATAATAATGGGCCTGAACTATTCACCAATCGCATGGCCACATCAGTCGTTTTGGTGACGAGGACAAATTGGTTACGCTTTGGATAGGTCAAAAGAAGCACTGCAATATGGTTAATTAGTTGTGTGTAAGGTTAAAACATTAACGAGGGTCCGTTAGCTATGAACGTCACAGAAATAAGAGAGTCTAGTCTGTAGATAAGAAGTAATTAGCAACCTTGGTCTCATCTACTTTTTGTAGTCAAGTTTTTATGAAACGTCCCTTGAAAATGATTGAAAAATACTTAACTTAATTTGGATCAAGGACATAATCTTTTCAAAGCACTATTTTGCTATGTCATAATTTTAACAGTAAATAACTAATGTGCTTAATTAAAATAATCTGATCGTTTCTTACTTAATTGACGTACAAATATGTTCTAGAATTTAATGACGACGCAGCATATTTCTATTCATAACTTTCCTCTTCCCCTCATACACAGAAAACAGAGAGCTAAATTTTTACACCAGGTTCCTCAAATTCTAACGATAATTCTGAAATTACATATGAAGGGTACATGGGGATAACGATCAAGATCCATTTTAGAAAGTTTCGAGAAAAACGAATTTTAAAATTTAAGTACTTAATATTTACTTATGTGTGTATTTAATAGAAATTTACGTAGTGGAATGTCAAGAACGATGTTTTCTTATTAATTATACAATAACATTTTGTTCTAAAGTTTTTTGGCAACAATGGAAAATGCAATAGAAACGAACAATGTGTAAACGTCCAAAATAAAAACGATCAAGGTCCATTATAGGTGCATTATAATGAAAAATCACTTCTATAGTCCCGTCGCTCTAATTTCCGGCAGCCAATCGCATTGGAGGTCGGCTACATTTAAACGTGTGCGTCTTGTGATTCTCTGATGAAGATGTACTGTACTCCAACCACGAGAAAGTCTCCAGGGAATGAGACGGAGCGGGGTGATGCTGTGAATGAATGTTGATGTCATAAGGTCACACACGCGGGTACTCGTATCTCTATTGGCTATCTCTCAAAGCACAAATATAAACATTTTTATACTACCCTAGTTACAAAATTAGATCACGGTTAATCTCCTGGTCTTTTAATCCCTCCATACAGAAAATAACATATGCAGGAGAGCGCATGATTTTTAAACTGACGTTATAACGGTAACATTATCTATCTACTTCGCTTCAATACATGACGCAATAGTAAGCACATTCCTTTCACGGTTGATCTCCTGGTTGGAGAACAGTAAAGCATTTCCTAAGGCTGGATAAATACTTAATATATAATCGCCCGCCATTTTGGCTCTTTCGTTGGCGTTCACAGAAAGCACAAGAGGACGTTAGTTGCCGCTGAATTAGTTGCTGAATTACAGTGCGTTTGATTTATTATGATAGGAGATACGACATGATCATGTTTAACGGTGTGGCAAATAGTTTCCTCGTATGGTAGCTCGGCAACGAAAGAACAAAAATGGCGGACGATACTACCTGCCTAGACTTTATAGAGCCTTGACTTCTTACGGCGTAAGCAAAG
>JAJSOF020000039.1:13482232-13512232 GCA_025594305.2 Periplaneta americana | reverse complement strand
TCTATTCACACACAAAATATGTACTAAATTTTTAATCGATTCTAAAATAACGTTCCTTTAAAACAAAAAAAAAATAAAAGATTAGTTTTATTCCTATACAGTTTAAGTAATCTAACTTCTTTACATTCAACACATTCTTCGAGTTTCTATTTATAATAATGTTTAAAAGAAACTGTGTAATGTAACATGACGCATACAATATAATCTCTTTCTGATTTTCAGATTTTAATGGTCTATTATTTAATCTAACTCGTTGGTTTCATTGTTTACTGAAATAATATTACTTATACGAATTCCACACTAAAAACAAAACATTACAAACCACAACATAAAAGAGTATCAATATTTGATATATTTCTATATTCGTCCATATTCATTACACACTGCTCAAATAATGTAACGCCTTCACATAAAATACACTTGTCGAGCTAAAAGATAATGTAATTCCTCAAGCAGACAGAAATTTATCCAAATAAACTTTTGAAGCATTTTCTTCTTCAAATCTAAAATGTAAACATTCTTACATAATTATTTATGTAAGTTATCCCAGTATGGCATAGGTAAATACAAATACTAACTAAAATATAATTTAAAACTAGCTTACATTTTAAAAAGAAAATTACAACGTAATTAAATTTTATCGCAAGGACAATAATTAAGATTTTATTTGTCTTTACCTGAACAGAAATTTAATGTATTTTGTCTTACAAAAAATAATTATAAATTGAAAGAATGTCATAATTTGACGATAAATATTTAAGCTTACCCTTTATTTAAACTGCAACTTAACACAATCTTGTACTCGAGTTCTATTCCCGCTTGGGGTGATTACCAGCGGTGATTACCTGGTTGGGTTTTTTCCGAGGTTTTCCCCAACTGTAAGGCGAATGCCAGGTATTCATAGCGAATCCTCGGCCTCATCTTGCCAGATAATATCTTAAAACCATAATTTAATGAGTTTATATAGCGTCGTTAGGATTAAACAAAATTAAAAATATTTAATCAAAACATTAACCTTATTCGAAATATAAGTTAAATGTACACCTATCTTCAAATATGCATTTCAAACACATCTTTACTTATTTTTAAATTTCAGGTACCGGCATTTCCTTAAATTTTAATAAAACTATTTGGTAAAAAATTACATCAAGGTTACACGTTCTTTTTACTTAAAATGTAATCACAAAAGCTTAATTTTTAAGGTTTAGATACCGGAATCTCTTTAAATTATAATCAACAATTTGGTAAAATTACATCAATGTTACGCGTTCTCTTTGCTTAAAATCTAATCGCAAAAACTTAATTTCTAAATTTCAGATACCGGAATCTCTTTAAATTGTAATAAAAAATTTGGTAAAATATTACATGAAGCTTACACGTTTTCTTTACTTAAAATCTATTCACAAAAACTTATTTTCTAAATTTCAGATACTTCGGGTTTTACTTCTTTTTTTTTTTTTATTTAGTCTTTACTTTTTTATTTAAGTCCGATTTTTGTTTCAGTATTTGTTTAATGAGTAGAATCTCTTTAAATTGTAATAAACGATTTGGTAAAAATTACATGAAGCTTACACGTTTTATTTACTTAAAATCTATTCACAAAAACTTGATTTCTAAATTTCAGATACCGGAATCTCTTTAAATTGTAATAAACAATTTGGTAAAAAAATTACATGAAGCTTACACGTTTTATTTACTTAAAATCTAATCGCAAAAACTTAATGTTTAGAGTTCATAACTTATACCGGAATCTCTTTAAATTGTAATAAACAATTTGGTAAAATTACATCAAGGTTACGCGTTCTCTTTGTTTAAATCTATTCACAAAAACTTAATTTCTAAATTTCAGATACCGGAATCTCTTTAAATTTGTAATAAACAATTTGCACGTTTTCTCTACTTAAATCTATTACATGAAGCTTACAATCTCTTTTATTTTGGTAAAATATTACTTAAAATCTATTCACAAAAACTTAATTTCTAAATTTCAGATACCGGAATCTCTTTAAATTGTAATAAACAATTTGGTAAAAAATTACATGAAGCTTACACGTTTTATTTACTTAAAATCTATTCACAAAAACTTAATTTCTAAATTTCAGATACCGGAATCTCTTTAAATTGTAATAAACAATTTGGTAAAAAAATTACATGAAGCTTACACGTTTTATTTACTTAAAATCTATTCACAAAAACTTAATTTCTAAATTTCAGATACCGGAATCTCTTTAAATTATAATAAACAATTTGGTAAAATATTACACGAAGCTTACACGTTTTATTTACTTAAAATCTATTCACAAAAACTTAATTTCTAAATTTCAGATACCGGAATCTCTTTAAATTGTAATAAACAATTTGGTAAAAAATTACATGAAGCTTACACGTTTTATTTACTTAAAATCTATTCACAAAAACTTAATTTCTAAATTTCAGATACCGGAATCTCTTTAAATTGTAATAAACAATTTGGTAAAAAATTACATGAAGCTTACACGTTTTCTTTACTTAAAATCTAATAGCAAAAACTTAATTTCTAGGGTTCATAACTTATACCGGAATCACCGTAAATTGTAATAAATAATTTGGTAAAAATTACATCAAACTTACACGGTTTCTTTACTTAAAATCCATCCATTAAAACTTAATTTCTAAGTTTCAAATACCGGTATCTCCTTAAATTGTAATAAAAAATTTGATAAAAATTACATCAAGTTCAAACGTTTTCATTACTTAAAATCTATTCACAAAAACTTATTTTCTAAGTTTCAGATACCGGTATCTCCTTAAACTGTAATAAAAAATTTGAGAAAAATTTCATCAAGCTTACATGTTTTCTTTACAAACACTTAATTTCTAAATTTCTCTCCTTAAATTGTAATGAGCAATTTGGTAAAATTACAGCAAGGTTTCACGTTCTCTTTGCTTAAAATCTAATCGCAAAAACTTAATTTTTAGGGTTCATATACCGGAATCGCCTTAAATTGTAATAAAGAATTTGGTAAAAATTACATCAAGCTTACACGGTTTCTTTACTTAAAATCCAGCCATAAAAACTCAATTTCTAAGTTTCAGATACCGGTATCTCCTTAAAGTGTATTACAAAATTTGATAAAAATTACATCAAGTTTACATGCTTTCTTTACTTAAAATCTATTCACAAAAACTTAATTTCTAAATTTCAGATACCAGAATCTCCTTATTATAAAACAGAAAATTTGGTAAAAATTAGATCAAGCTTACATTTTTTTACTGAAAATCTATCACAAAAAACTTTAATTTCTTAGTTTTGGCCCGAATTGCTGAGATTGCATTGGGATTCTATTTGTATAGGCCTAAAATTTTTCAGCTATGTTTATAAATATAGACAATTTACAACATGATATTTACACAAGCAAAAAGTTACAATTCATAGGTATGAGAATCTATAAATTATTCTTATGGCGTAAAGTTAGCAATAAATATATAAAATGTTTCATTATTGCCACAAAACCCACAAATAAACAACAATTATATACTATTATTCCAAATTTATTTCCCACTTGAAAAGCGTAATGAAATTTAAATTAGAAAATAACTTTTTGTAATTACTGACTTACACTGGATAAGTGTTTCAGCAAGAATGAGGATTTTAAGCATAATATGTATTCGAATTTAAATATTAGTTTAATTTCACATGTATTTTAAATTTATTAATTCAAACCACGTGAAAAGTTTCCTCAGAACATCAACTTCGTAACAACACAATATGTAAGCCAAACAGCTCTTTCAATTTTTGTAAAATATTTTATAAATTCTAAATATGTACAGATTTTCAACTGGGCTCACAAGAGTAATCTATATTATTAATGCAAATGTTCTGTCTAGAAGAAAGTAAATGGAAACATATTTAAGTTGTAGCCCTACTCTTATCGCTTACCACAGTTCCCTAATAAAATACTATGAATGTGCATAAATATTTAATTAAACAGATCTATACTACTTAAAATAAATGTATTAGAATAAAAATCCCGAAAACTTCCAAATTAAAAATGTTAACGTACCTAACTGAAGTTAAAATTCAACTGCAGTAATTTCGCTACCACTGATATTAAACTGGAAGAAACAGCATATGTATAATTGTGTAAATGTACTTAAATTCTCTTTGAATAAATACTTAATGAATGCATTTTAGGATTTTGTTAAAATTGTTGTAATATTTCAGAAAATGGTATTATTGTATTGAAATATTATTCGTTATTGTATATGTATTTATATAATTATATAAATTATTATGTTTATTTTTAGCATATGAAAACAAATTATTCATCCACGTCTGTTCGATCATCCCTGCTTCTTTTCACTCGAGTATATCATGGAATTTAAAACTAACTGTTCAATTTTTGACTATAACTTTACTGTCCACTGTCTGAATTTTAACTTGTTTTCAGAAGATGAGTAATCAAATACTTGAACAATCTCTCTTATATTAGGCCTAACCATAATTTTTTTTTATTTTCCTATCTTTAATTCACAATTGTGTAGAAGAATACGTTTTGTGTAAATACGCCGATTCCTTACAATGAAACAATGCATAGGGGAGAGAAGAAGAAAAAGAATATTTCACCAATGAAGGAAACAATAAGGTACGTATATAATTAAAGTAACTAAAGTTAGTGATTCCTGTCCTAATTTACATGAAATTAAATTAAACATTTAACACTGTTAACATTACCGTATCTAAGTTTTATAAATAGCCTAACCATTAATACTATGAAAAGTAAAGCAAAATTCAATCATAGAAATTTATCAGAAGCTAAGACCTAATCTTTAAAGTACAGGATTATTTTTTTTCTGGATCCTATAGTAACTGAATTTAAAAGTTCCTTCTTGTAATATCATATGGACGAAAAATCCTTGTGGACAAACAGGATACTGGATGAAAAGGGAGTGGAGAAAAAATTCGTGAACATATACTTACAATGGAGGATAGATTAATGTGGACGAAAAATAAGAGTAGACGAAAAGGTAATGGACGGAATTCATGTAAAAGAAATGTCTGGAAACTATGCATATAGGGATATTATCCAATTAATAATGCGATTTAGATATTCCATCATATTTATGAATTTTGGTAGTGTCAGAAAACCTCCATTCCGTTTATTCTTTAACTATGTATTAAAGGACTGACAAAATAAGTGCTTTTTTCTATATTTTACTTTTCATATTCGAATATGAACACGTTTAATATGACTATTTCGTTTATATGACGTCATTCCATTTTCGACCAATGAATTCCAACCAATCACAGTCACACTTTGCGATAATTTTTGCAGCTAGATTTATCGCTATCAATTTATCGCATGGTCGTTCTTTTGTTTAGTCGTTGTCGCCAACTGTTTCCCCGTAAATTGATGATCATGAATATATTAAGATGCAACTACACGGTTAAACTTTTCTTTCAACTTTAAAGCAATGAATGCAAGATTGATGTTTAATATTAATTAATATATTTACGCAGTGAAGACGATGTTCAAAACGGCGCACCATGTAGACACAAAATCTTTATGCATCTTAATTGAACGTACCTTTTAAACTTGATTCTTTCAATATTCTTCCCAGATTTCACGCATACGCGATTGGAATATTGAACTGTGTAGATGCAGCTTTAGTTCCGTTACACACTGTAGCGAGAATGCGTTTGTCGAGCTGTAAAAATGCTTTCGTGTAGCACTCATTGTAAGTAACGGTCGAAACAAGGCACAGCTGACATTGGTCCTGCTCCCACAGGTAACGTAACCTATAATGTAGCCTATAAAATTTGTATTTTGTGAATGAAATTAAACAATAATAGAAAGTCAGATGTTCAAATTTATGTAACATCATCACATATAAAACCCAAAGACCTTGCATAGTAGTAATAAGGTTTTTGATCAAACTGCCTTCCGTATGGCGTAACAAAATTCGTGTTTTAATTAGGCCTATCTATAGATAGAGATGGCTTCACTGTGTAACAACATGTCTCGCTGTGAATACCTAAGTATTGGTATATAGCTGTCCCCACTGTTACTGTTAAATTAAATTATGATTTCAGCAGATAATGAAAATGTATTTATGTTATAATAATTAGAGAAAAGTGCAGTACATGTAATTAACATTGTTAAACCTGCATTTCGCTTTTCGCAATTGGCATTACTGAATAATAACATCGAATTTCTTTATTGCAGTAATCGATATTCATCTATTTCAACTTCACAATGTCTGAATAGGTTAAGTATTCGTTAATATACAATTATTAACATTTTGTAATCGAATTTTAGGGATATGTTATTTACATTTTTATTTTATTCACGCCTTTAGTCCTGGTTTCATACAGGGCTATTAACCTGGCTCGAAATGCTCAGGGGGTTAAAACTGTAACTGAGTATATTCGAGTAATTCTTGGCAGGCGCGTCCTAGTCGCGGGGGTGGACGCTCTTAGGAGTGACTAAGTTCTGCCAAGGACCCAGTCTCGTGGGGTATAACACGAAACCCTTGCCCAGGGATACGGGTGAAGACCTCAACAGCAAATTGGCGGAGAATATTAATTCGGTACGACAAATTTGGTGGAAGAGGCAACCCTCCTATTGGGGATATACAATAGAGGGGGAGATGAAGACTCCAAAGCCTAGGAAGGCAATCATCTAGGAGAAAGTACTCCAAAATCAAACTCTGGCCCTCCTCGAAGGGGGTTTTGCGGTCGGGCTGGTAACCCACCCATAGAAAAATTAATTACTCATAAATCTCAGAAGGGGAATAGCCGGACGGATCCAACGATGACGACACAAGCGCGAAAAAGGAGATTGATCAAAGGTATTGACGAAGAGCTAAACATAGCCTCCTGGAATGTGAGGGGGATATGTAATAAAGAGGCTGAATTGGAAAAAGATTAATGAGAGGCAATGTAGACATTGCCTTAATTTCTGAAACAAAAAGAAACTTCAAGGATCGAAGGAATTGGACAATTATATATTATTTTATAGTGGTGTGCCGCAAGAGAAACGAGCTGCTGCAGGAACAGCAATCTTAATTCTAAAGAAGTATAGGAATAGAATCCATAGCTATACAATAATCAATGAAAGACTACTCAGTATTAGAATAAAAATAGCAGCACGTGGATATTTAACAGTAATAAGTGTATATGCCCCTGAAGAAGGAAAAAAGAAGAAAGCATACAGTTCTACAAAGACCTACAAAAACATTTAGATACGGTCAATAAAAATGATCAATTAATATTGGGAGAGATCTAAATGCAAGAATTGGCCAGTCACCAGTGAAAGATATAATAGGGAATAATGGAGAACAGACTTTGAATGAAAATGGCAAAAGTTTGAGAAACTTTGCTGTTTTTAATCACTTAAAAGTGACAAATTCCTTTTACAGACATAGAGATATTCACAGATACACGTGGACTAGCAGAGGTCAGAAGAGTATAATAGATTACATCTTAGTAAATAAAAGATTATCGTCCCAAGTGCTAGATACAAGGGTTTACCGAAGCTATGATGTTTCTTCAGATCACTTTATGCTAATGACCAAAATTAAAATTTTGAAAAGATGGCTGAAGTTAGGAACTAAGAAAAAATGGAAGTAAGAAACAAACATTTAAGGTATATCTATTAAAGAAGATAGTATAAGGAGATTATACTGTCAACGTTTGGATAAATATTTGGATCAGCGAGGAATTAGCCTAAACGTTAATACAGAATGGGAAGACCTTAAACAAATCATAATACAAGCTGCAACAGAAGCTCTTGGAAAAAGAAATAAGAAATTAACAAAGAGAGGACTTAGTATATGGAATGAAAAAATTGCATCACTAATCAAAGATAAAAAAGAAGCATATTTAAAATATTTAAATTCGAACTCTGAAAGTGATTTAACTGAATATCGGAAACGAAGTGCTCTTGCTAAAAAGAGAAACAAGAAAACTACATAGACAGAGTTGGGACAGATATATCAGCAATTTAGAATATGATGTTCATGGAGCTCAAACATCGGCATATAAGATAATGAGACACTTGAATAAATCGGAAAAGGATACAGTAGAATTAAATAATATCGCTGAAGATGACTGGCTAAAATATTTTAAGGAGCTTTGGACCTACCCTATTGATATCAAGCCACAACAAAAAAGTAACGAATACAATGAAGTAGATAATATTACAATGGAAGAATTAAATGATATATTAAACACATTCAAAGCTAATAAAACTCCAGGCAGCGATGAAATGAATATAGAGTTAATTAAATATGCATCGCCTCAATTAAAAATGCGCTTTCTAGATGTTTTAAATATATGCTGGTCCACTTTGCAAATTCCAAGTGAATGGAAAATAGCTATAATACGGCCAATATTTAAAAAGGGCAAAAGAGACGAATGCAAAAATTATAGAGGTATAAGCCTTCTAAATACAAGTTATAAAATTTTTGCTAAAATTATAACAAGACGTCTAAATATCATATCGGAAGTTCTATTAAATAACGAACAACATGGATTCCGAAGAGGACGAGCATGTACAGACTGCATATTCATAGTAAAGCAAATAATTCAGAAAAGAAGAGAATTCAATCAAGAGACACACCTGCTATTTATAGACTATATAAAAGCTTTTGATAAGGTACTACGAGAAAAGCTATGGGACATTTTATTACATAAAGGATATCCACAACATCTAGTGGAAATGATAAGGCAAATGTATGAAGGGACGGTCATCAGTATAGATAAAGGAAATCTTAAAAATATTTTAAATGTCAAAAAGAAATTGTCAATTTAGGAGTAAGACAGGGCTGCCCATTGTCGCCTACACTTTTAATATTTATTTAGACGCAGCAATAGCCGAATGGCAAGCGCAGTTGAAATATGATTTTAAAGTAGGATCGACGATTTTAAATACTATTCTATTTGCCGATGACCAAGTAGTCTTTGCTGATAAGGAGGACAAACTGCAGCTAGCTCTCTTTCAGCTAAACAAAACAATGTCCAAGTACAATCTAACTGTCTCTCATGAAAAAACGAAGGTCATGGCCTTTATTGGAAATATCAGATACGTTCCAAAAATTATCCTCAATAATATGATATTAGAACAGGTGCGACATTTTAATTATTTGGGGTGTGATATATCTTTCGATGAGGAGCGAGATCTCAAACAAAAGGTGCATAAATTTCAAAGTATATGTGGCACCATAAAACGAACATTAAAAAACAAAACACGAAGAGACACGGTTTTAAAATTTTATAAAACAATGGCAGTACCAGTATTGGCTTATGGAGTTGAGACTTGGGCCATGAACAGAAGTGATAAAAGAATAATAGAGACAGCTGAAATGAGATTCTTAAGATATGTCGCTGGCTGTACTCTTAGAGATCATATTAGAAGTGAAGATATAAGAGCACACCTGAATATTTTTTGTTTGAATAAGAGAATTGAAGAAAATCAAGTTCAGTGGAAGGAACATATATCCCGGATGCCGGATGAAAGATTAGTAAAACAGGTTCTGCAATATCGCCCAACAGGGGTGCGTGATATCGGCAGACCTAGGCGTCGTTGGGAAGACAACTTCTGAGACGAAACAGGCCAAATGGCCTATCTTGTTGTTGATGATGATGATGATGATTTTATTCACGTAATAGTCCTAATAAATGTCACTCGAAGTCTGAGATTTCCCAGATAAATCCACGAGCGAAGAAAGATCTCAGACCTCTCTGACATTACTACAGATAATAACTGTTATTTTCAAAATAATATGAGTAATGGATAATATTATTTATAGAAATATGTTATATGAAGGATTTCAAGCCAAAGGTAACTATCCCTCAAAATTAAAAATATATATATTGTCTTAATCAGTTCTCAAGACAAAGATCTATCCTATTCAAATTACAATCAACATGTTTCTCAATCGTAATGAGATGCACTCTGTGAAATTGTATAGGCGCAATATAGTAAGTGCTAATTCCATCAAGTCACAAATGACCAACCAGAAACATCTAGTGAATCATTTCAAAGGACATTAAAAACTAATGCATAGGAATTAACAGTCATTTGCTTGTTTACTAAACCTGAATGAAGAAGTTAAAAGAGTACTGGTGTATTTATTATAAGATATAGTTACTATATTTTGGAATTATTATTGCTGAAATAGGAAGGAGAATCGAAGAAAACTGAAAGAAAAAGGAAGTTAGAGGCAGATGAATATGTTATCACTAGAGGAAATCTTATCTCTAAATTGTACATTATGCAACGAGCCTATAATGATAGTAATTAAGACGCAAGTATGCTTGTTTATGAAACGAGCGCAAGCGAGTTTCATAATTTTCATACGAGCGCCTTAATTACCATTATAGGCAAGTTTCATACGACTTTTTATGCTCGACCATATTTCTAACTTGAAATTACCGGTATTCAGATGTATACATTTTATTTGTATCTGACTCAAGATGGGAAGTGACCTTGTGCACAGCTCGTGTGAGATGTGCGCAGACGCGAAAGTATTGATTTTTTCCGAGGAACAATAATGTCATTGACCTTGGTGTAGAGAATAACATGAAATAATTTTGGTATAACCTGGAAATTTATTTAGAATTGAAAAACAAGATGACAAATTGAATTTATTTGAATATTATTTACAATTAACGCTAATTATTATAGTAACAGAACATAACCTACTGCGACAGTATTGGATTTCCAGCCTCCGTGACGTTTCCCTCGTCTTTCGATTGCATATCCGAGAATAATCGAAAACCTGAACTTTAATGAATAGGTGTACTTTAATGACATGCATTAAAGGACTGCTACCAGGTGTATAATTACTACATTTCGGCATGGTCGAGCATAAAAAGTATTTATGGATTCATCATGCAATTATTCACTAAACTGTAACCAAGACATAACAGCAGATATGAGGCAGAAAATATTCAATGATTATTACAAACCGGACTGAGATCTTAAATCGGCTTTCATTATGAATCATGTCGAATATGTTAATAAAATGAAACATTATACCATGGGTAATTCTTCAAGGCGTAATTATACGAGAATCTACAAGCTGCCTGCATTTGATGATAATGAGGACATTGTTGTGTGCAAAACTTTTTTCAAACAAACGTAACAGATTTCTCACGGTAAATTGACCTCACCTTCAAAATAAAGCAGATAAGAGGAGGGCCAACTGCAAACGGACATGGTCATCATGAACCCCATAATAAAACAGATCAAGAGGACAATAAATTTGTATGTGAATGTGATTTCATCATTGAATTTCCATCGTACCATTCATATTACAATACGAAGGATAATTCAATTATAAAATAGACGTTTTCTACATTTTTGAGACACAGATTTCATTTCTGGTACACATACATATGTATCTTATCAACCTAATAGAGTTATAAAATTTGACTTTCGTCATATACTTTTCAGTTATTCAATTAAAAAATAGGGGTGCCAAATTTTCAAACTTCTGCTTCTCATTTAATTAATTTAATTTAATTTCTTCCTGTAACCACTACAGATTGCCATCGAAAAAGAATACCATGATACAATAGAGTAAATGCCTTGAGGCTTAGTGATACATTGTTGTTAGAGTGAAAAATAACAAATTTGAATTATATTGAAAAACATGATATTAAACGAAGTAACGTCAAAAACTTAATTAAAAAATCTGAATATTTTACACAGCTCCACTGCTATGTTAGAAAGAGAACTATGCATTCATTTTTTTAAATAGTAATTCCAGATTATAGAGAAAAAAATGATTGTGAAATAATCATAATATATATATATTTTTTTAATTATTTTGTTTACGTCATATGTATATATAATTTTTTTCCTTTAAAATTTGTGTTCGCCGTTTATTATTTGTCGATAGGTGTCATTCATTTGTTATTATTCTTGTTTGTCGATAGGTGTTATTAATTTGTTATTATTCGACGTCGATTGCGAAAATGTTGTAATAAAATAAATTATAGAAAGTTTAGTTTCGTCTTCAAAGAAGCAGGAAGGTGATACATTGAGTATACATTAATATAAATAAATAGCATTTAGAAAATGTTTGTAGACGACACATTAATTATACATCAGTGTAAATAAATTGCATACCGGTATAGGTTAATGTTTGAATACGTATTTCACTCTATGGATGTTTTCGCGTTCAGCCACGACCTCACGAGTGGCGCTCAGAGCAACAACCGGAAGTCGTCAGAAATGGTTTTCCCGCTTATCTACATTAATTCCTGTTTTCTTACAAATCTCCACGCCAAAAAATTAATTTAGAAAGAGTCCAGATATAATAAGACATTTAGTTATTTCCTCATAGCACAAAGTGGTGCGCGACACTGATAATTCGTTACTTTTAAGTAAATAAATAAAAGTTTATTTGATTTATTTACGTGGGATGTAACTTTAATAGTGGCAACACTGCTGTAAAAACGAAACGAGACGGAGTTAATTGTTGTCACTTCTACCACATGTTAGTCTATGTCTGCCCTCCTCCCCCTAAAAGGACTCTTCCGTCCGACTCACAGCGCATGCACTGTGGAGAGGTGAAGTTAGTCTCCTGTTAGTTACAGCTCTAAGCGGTAGTGTTTCGCCATGTTTACAAAGCAGGAACAGCGATCTTGGCTGAATGTTAATGCACAGTATTTCCGTCACTTTTAGCATAATCTGAGACCAGCGTTGCGAAGAAAACGCCTACACATTTTGCAGAACCCTCCCATCATTTTGCAGAATAACGCAGGGGCGCACAAGGCACACCCTGTAGCTGATTTGTACCATCGCTGGGGGTGAGAAGTGCTTTTCCATCCACCACATTCACCGGACTTAAGCCCCTGTGATTATGACTTAATCCCAAAGATGAAGGAACCACTTCGTGACGTTCGATTCCGGACTGTTCCCGATATTCTGCAGGCAGTAGGGCGGTCCATCAGAAACATCAACAGAACAGGAGCTGCTACAGGGATACTACGACTTCCATATCGCTGGCAACGAGTTGTAGACAATGCTGGTTACTACATTGAAGGACTGTAGAAGTTTCACAGATGTATCAATTTTATATTCGTACTAAATAATAGTGGCCATTATTAAAGTTAATATGAAGATATCTGTACATAAGACTAAAACTATGGGATTTTGTGGCAAATCTCCTGTAAGATCTAAAATAGTAATAGGAAATAGTATCATAGAACAAGTAAATAAATTTAAATTTTTGGGCGTTACCTTATCTTATAAAGGAGACTATGATCAAAAAGAAAAAAAAAATAGAAAAATTTAATTACATAAATGGAACAATAAGAAGAACCCTGAAATCAAAAGCTAGAAAAGATGCATTGTTAAAATTTTATAAGGTGATGTCAGTGCCCAGTTTACTATATGGAATAGCCACCGCGTGGCTCAGTCGGTTAAGGTGCTTGCCTGCCGGTCTGAAGTTGCGTTCGGGCGCGGGTTCGATCCCCGCTTGGGATGATTACCTGGTTGGGTTTTTTCCGAGGTTTTCCCCAACCGTAATGTGAATGCAAGGTAATCTATGGCGAATCCTCGGTCTCATCTCGCCAAATATCATCTCGCTATCACCAATCTCATCGACGCTAAATAACCTAGTAGTTGATACAGCGTCGTTAAATAACCAAATAAATAAATAACTATATGGAAGCGAAACATGGGTTATGAAAAAGAGAGATGCGTCTAGATTACAAATAAATGAGATGAAATTTTTGAGAAGCGTACCAGGTTACAGGAAAATAGAACATAAAAGAAACGAAGAAATAATAGAAGAACTTGAGATATATGAATTAAACAACAAAATAGAAGAATATAGAAATACATAGATGTCTCACATTTCAAGGATGCAGGAGGACAGGATACTGTATAAGTTTTGGAAATATAAACCTCGGGGAAGAAGAAATATTGGAAGACCAGCGAAAAGATGGATGGACCAATTTCAGTAGTTGCTACAGGAATCAATTTCCTAATGCATGAAGGAAGATGATGATGATGATGATGATGATTAAAGTTACAACCTGTGTACTTACCGCACGTCTGTTGTAAGTTTAAATTACAAGGCCTACCAACAATATCGGTAAGATTGTTAAAAAATTCGATCGGTCAAAATAGTATATTACGTACCGAGAACTGTAAGAGAGACATCTGGTCGAGAATGCAGTTTGGGGAACCCGTTATCGGTTTCCAATCATTTGAAATGAAATTAAGTCACTTACAATTTGCGGTTAGTGAATAACTTTTTGCAATACTTCAAAAAAATGTGAAGAGTGGCAATACATCAAAATTTAATTTCTAAATTTTTCAATAGATTAATTAATTCAACACATATTTGGTTGCTATGTTACTTGTTTATGTTTGGTTGTTAGGTTACTATTCTGTTGGGTGCTACGTCATTTTCAACTCGTAATGTAAGTATTTCAAACCTGTTCAAGAATTGCTGCCATGACAATGAAGAAATGAATAAATTGTAAATTTTACTTTCACTGTCAAATATAATGTTAAAAATGATTAACTTACATATCACGTATTGCAAAAAAAATAATTTAACATGTTTGTATCTAATAAAAAATCTGAAGCTTTGACAATCTCTGAAGTAGCCTATACATAAAATCGAAGTTATTTGTAAAGGATAATATATTGAACAAGTGTCAAAATTAAAATGTTTGAGCATAAATATTACTAGCTACGCAAGTCTAAAAGAGGAAATATACCATGAAATATATAAAGTCAACAGAATTTTACAGCAGGTTACATAAGGGAAACAATCTGGAAAAATAAACATTGATGCAAAAGTAAGAACATAAAAGACGTTGTTACGCGAAGATCAATTATTATTTCATATATGTACAAGAGAACTTGGGCCAGACAAGTTAAATAAGCCATATTTGAGAAAACATGGCCCGGGTTCGAATCCCGGTCGGGGAAAGTTACCTGGTTGAGGTTTTTTCCGGGGTTTTCCCTCAACCCAATACGAGCAAATGCTAGGTAACTTTCGGTGCTGGACCCCGGACTCATTTCACTGGCATTGTCACCTTCATATCATTCAGAAGCTAAATAAC
The DNA here is from genome assembly GCA_025594305.2 of Periplaneta americana. Classification (NCBI taxonomy): domain Eukaryota; kingdom Metazoa; phylum Arthropoda; class Insecta; order Blattodea; family Blattidae; genus Periplaneta; species Periplaneta americana. The sequence goes on along the minus strand of JAJSOF020000039.1, from coordinate 13,497,156 downwards.
CTAGATGTTGATACAGCGTCGTAAAATAACCCAATAAAATAAAATAAAAAAATTGAGAAAACATGTGATATGGAATGCAAATCTGACTTTCAGGTGTAGCTCCCTGTGAAGTAGACTTGAATAATTTCAAGGGAAAAGTTGTTCCGGGGCCGGGTATCGATCCAGGAACCTTTGGCTTAGCGCACCAACGCTCTACGGACTGAGCTACCCAGAAACTACACCCTACACAGGTTTAATTTTTCAATTTCAACATGTGATATGGAAATTTTAAAAACAATATCAAGTGAAACATAAAGAGATCATTTATTAAAGATGTTATTAATTGGTCCAACAGAATATATCTGTTATAGTGTTTTCTCCTCAAATATTAATAAATAAATCAGTAAATTCAAAACAGGAAAAATAAAACAGGATTTGAAAAGAAATCAAATATCTATCACAATGGATTCAAAATAGGAAAGAGTGAGATATTCATATAAATCGTATGGAAAATGAAATAAATGTAAAAATATCAAGGAATAATAGCTTAGGATTAGGTTAGGTTAGGTTAGGATTATAGGTTAGGATTAAATGGGTCCGTCTAATGCTTATCTATTAATATTGTATTGATATATTACAATTTATTGATCATGAACGTTTTCGGCACATATATGTGCCATCTTCAGATGTTAAAAGATAATCTTAATACATACTTGATAATGCCGTAATGATAAAATATGAGTAACAGCGACATAACCGTTATATACTATTCAAATGACCTTATGATTACAATGCTCACACCGTTATTAATTACACACCATCCCTTCATAATGAATTAAGCACACATCTATACTAATAATAAATCTGTAGCCGAAATTTTTCTGGTAATTTTTGATTTTCCAAAAATAATTGGTCCTAACATAAATAATTAACCACCCTAAAACCGAAAATCGCTTTTTTGAAATTTTTGTTTGTATGTCTGTCTGTCTGTCTGTATGTTTGTTACCTTTTCATGCGATAATAGCTGAACCGATTTCGATGAAAATTGGAATATAAATTAAGTTCGTTGTAACTTAGATCATAGGCTATATGGCATTCAAAATACGCTATTTAAAAGGGGGGTTATAAGGGGGCCTGTATTAAATAAATCGAAATATCTCGCTTATTATTGGTTTTTGTGAAATATGTTACATAACAAACGTTTCTTTACAAATGATTTCTGATAAGTTTTATTCTCTGAAAAAGTTTGATAGGACTGATATTTAATGAGATAAATGAGTTTTAAAATTAAAATAACTGATATCTAAAGCGGTGTATTGAAATAAAAAACAAATGACTTCGTCTATAAGGGGCCTTGGACAGCAACAATCGAAAGCTATGAAAGATGGCCTACAGATAATGTTTCTGCGTTTCTATGAAGTAATATCGGAAGCCAAATTAACCGATTTGTATAATTAATTATTATTTCATCATTGGAAAGTGTAGTTTCTCTGGATGGACATAATGCTATAATGTTATTACAGTAACTTGTGAGTGGATTGAGGACAGGTAAGATTAAAATAGCTTCTTATGCACAGAAAACTTGATAGGCTATTCTGTAAATTCATTTCCTGTATTTCTTATAATAATGTTTATGAACATATTCATTTTTATCTCAGAGAATTAACGAACAACGAGAGTGTATTGATTTAGTATGCAGTAATAGTACGTTAGCTTAGCAATCCATTATTTTATAATTCAAATTTTAACTATGCTCAATTGAATAGTGTTAAAATACATAAAATACATATGCAATAAATGCAATGCAAAAAAATTGGGTATTGAGCCAAGCAGATTATGTTGCGCTGTTGTAAAAGTTGTTCCTCCTGAGATTCAAGAGCTCCCACAACAAATTAAAAACTTTCTAATTCGAGTACATCCGTTATCAACACACTTTTTCATAATATAATATAATATAAACATAATAATAAATCTGTAGCCAAACTTTTTCTGTTAATTTTCGCTTTTCCAAAAATAATTGGTAATAACAATTAAGAAACATGTTAAAGGAATTGTCATTGCACCAAATGAGTGGTCTCTGGATCAAAATGATCGCATTTTAATATTTTAAATACATTTTAAATTAAGTAACATATTAAACGATTTATCCTTCTATCAAACACGAATGTTCCCTGGATCAAATGTCCTATTTTAATTATGTAATTACTTTATATTTATTTCTAACGGGTGCAGCGGAGCGCACTGGTACGGCTAGTACTGAATAAAACAATTAAAACAGAGATTTAAAAACATTAGCTTCGGCAATAGCAGATAATGCTTGATAGATTCAAAATGAATGTAATTAATGTCAATCACTTAATTACATTATAAATACCACATTAAGATAATTACAGTAAATCTGATCAGAATAACTAAAACAGAATATAACCATGAGCTTTGACATACTGACAGGTGACGCTCGATAAAATTGACAAATAAATGTCATAATATAATCACTTATTTACATTTTAATAAAACACGTTGAAACAATTAATCCCAGCGTATGTGGTGCTTACGTAGTGTGGTTTCAGTCGTTAGCAGTTTAGATGCAGTGATGTCATTATCAAGGAATGTTTTCAATTGGGAATTAATCATAGGTTGGCCAAATAGAAGATGAAAATGCTAGAAAAGTATTGAAGAAAAACAAGCGAACTGTCTATATTGCAAGATAGAAGAGGAAGGATATTATTTTGTTGTTAATATGAGATTATTGAATTTCAAACCACGTAAAAATCCACCTATTATCGATACAGCATTTTTGGTTCTTCACTATTTTTTTTACCAATAGAAATGAAAGTGTAAATTAGAGTTTATGAAACAACTGGCTAAATCAGAATAATGCGTGAACTCAGACATATTATCACGAAATCATAGTTTAAGACTGTCACTTTTTCCAAGGCCTACATTATTTTATAAACATTGGGAAACGAGTCTTTGGGACAAAGAAACAGAAAGGGAAGTGGCAACTAAGTAACCCAAGTGTCAAGATTATCTTGGCGTAGGCTACCTTTCAGATTACTAGCGACGATTGTAATATTTCATGTGTGACGTGTTTCTATTACATATGTTCCTGAAATGCTACATATTCAGAATTCATACGTCTTTATGAACCATAATTTTCAGCAGTAAATTAGTTGTACTGGCGCAAGTAATACAAGGCTAATAAGATTATCTGACATATCCTTACATGACAACATTTATATCACAAGAAACGTACAACATAGGCCTACTTCTTTGTTCTTTGTCGAGTAAAACGACCAGAATGAACAAGGAATACGTATGACCTACCAAAATTGTTCATTTACGGTCACGGTGGCTCACTGTTGTGGAAGATTGAATTATGTTTATCTTTGACTTTGTGTATTAAATATCTCTGTATTTACTTTTGACTTTGTTATTTGATGAATATATTCCATACTTCGCTAAGGACCATGGGAAGTAAAGATGGTGTAGGGTAAACATTGGTAATTTCGTGATAATTTCATGAAAATTAATTTAAAATGCAAATGTGTAAATATATCCTTATTCCGATTTTTTCACCTGAAACACGATAATTGGCTGTACAAATCTGGAGACATAAAAGGTGGACACGTTCTTGAACAAGTGCCAAAAACCACTTTTAAAACTTAAGCTAAAAGGTTGGTTATTTCGTGATATTACATTGATAATTTCGTGAGAGGTAGAAGAATTGTGGAAAAATTCATTAAAGTCAAATGAAATTCTCATTAATTGTTACAAGACTTCAAACATAGTAATTCCGTCTAATATTCATAGCAAGAAAACATAGAAATACATATCAACACATAATAAGAATGAAATCAAAGTAAAAGTTGAAATTGAAAAGGGATCTTCTTTGTCCTGAAAGGGTGAACACTTTTATTACGGACTTTACTATAGCCTCTATTACTAGGATAATTCCAAAAGTAATGCATAACATTTGTTAAAAAATTATATTTTTACCCTACAGCTTTGCTATTTTCACAGAATGTAGATGCATACTTTAGGAACAAAATGTCACTTTTCCACATATTCCCCGTCCCTTTCAACTGCCTTACGTAACCTAGGAACGAGGGCCTGTAGACCAGCACGGTAAAAGTCTGGACCAACACGTCTGAGCCACTCTTTAGCAGTGTGCACAAGGGAGTCATCTTCTAACCTCGTTCCGCGAAGGGATCCTTCAGTTTATCAAAGAGATGGTAATCGCACGGTGCCAGTTCAGGACTGTAAGGCGAGTGTTTCAGTGTTGTCTATCCGAATTTTCTGATCTGGTCTGTGGTCTTGTGACTGACATATGGCTGTGCGTTGTCATGCAATAGCAGAACATCCAGCTTCTCCCGACTCAGTCGAGCTTGAAGTTTCTTGAGAGTTGCCACATACACGTCAGAATTAATGGTGGTTCCGTGTGGCATGATGTCCACAAGCAAGAGTCCTTCTGAACCGAAAAACACAGTAAACATAACTTTTCCTGCCGAAGGTGTACTTTGGAATTACTATTTATTTGGTTAATTTGCATGTTGCCACTCCATTGTCTGCCTCTGTCTACGGTCCAAAATGGTGGAGCTATGTTTCATCTTCTGTCACAATTCTTGCAAGTAAGTCATCTAGCACTTATCATTGGTACTTAGCATGATAAGAAATCAAACAGAATCTACACTGAACCCATTGCGTCTCTCCCTTTTCTCTTTTGTTATCACATTTTATCTTCAGATTTCTAAAATGCGTATTGTAATACAATTTTTAAAAAGTATAAAATGTAACGCTTAATGCGTAACAAAATTTCGCCTCAAACAGCTAAGATTTCTATCAGTAAAGCTAAGCCTATATGGCGACTACAGCTGTATCTAAAATTCCAAAAACTTTTCCTAAAATTTCATGAAGATACAATAAATCTTTGTACCAAATATCATATGCTTACCTTTAATAATAAGCCTGTAATGTAATTACAAACATCCACAAAATTTGCACGCCTGAGAAGTCGACGCAAACTTGCTCTCTCCAAACATAAAAGCTCACTGAAGCAACTACAATAGTCACACAAAGCGTAGCTGTATGTTTCTGGAAACTGGACAACATATGCAATCCCTTGGCGGAAATTTGAATCTCGTAACACCATTGGTTAGTTCACGAAAGAGCAAAGAAAAAGTATCACGAAATAACCACTGCCACGAAATTGCCAATGTTTACCCTAACGTTGTTTGTAACTGTGAATATTTATTCGTTTCTTCGTTCACTCGTTATTCGTTCCTTCTTTCTTTCGTCTTTCGTTCCTTAGTGTATTTATTTACTTATTTATTTATTTATTTATTTATTTATTTATTTATTTATTTATTTATTTATGTATTTATTTATTTATTTATTTATTTATTTATTATCTAATGACTGCTAACTTGAAAATATAATTAATTAACCTTCAAAGAAAACAAATGAACAAACATTAAGAAACAATTTTATAGAGAAAAAAATCTTCCTGACTGCCGAATACCGTTCCATTTCTGTGAGTGATTGTAGACTACGACATAATGAAAGGTGATTTCAGTCCATCTCTGGTATTAGAATTACACAATTTTCAGTGTGGTATTTCCATTATCCCAAAAAGGAAAAGGTATTTCGCGAGTAAAATTTAAATTATAGTTTATTTAACGACGCTAGAAACTGCAGACATTATATCAGCGTCGCCGGTGTGCCGGAATTTTGTCTCGCAGGAGTTCTTTTACATGCCAGTAAATGTACTGGCAGGAGTCTTTCGCATTTAAACATACTTAAATGCCATCGACCTCGGCCTGAATCAAACCCGCAACCTTGAGCTTAGAAGGCCAGCGCTATACCAACTACGCTATTATTTGCAGATGACACAAGTATAGTAATTACAGCCAATAACTCCAACACATTCCAATCTTCAACAGAGAAAATTCTCTTGAAAATATGTGACTGGTTCTCAGTCAATAAATTAGTATTAAATTGTAAAAAAACTAACATAATTCAATTTAAATCCTGTCAAAATTCAACGTCGCAAATTTCTAGCGCAATAATTAATAACAGATACCTATTAGAAACAACAACAACCAAATTTCTTGGCTTAAAAATCGGTAATGTGTTAAATTGGAAAAATCATATTAAAGAAATTACCCCCAAACTAAATTCAGCTTGTTTTGCTATTAGATCTATGCAAAATATAGTAAATATCAATACCTTAAAAACAATATACTTTGCATACTTCCACTCGGTAATGAGTTTTGGAATAAAATTCTGGGGAAATTCCTCAGATAGTAACAGTATATTTCTAATACAAAAAAGAGTAATTAGAATAATAGTAGGTTCCAAATATATGGACTATTAAAAAAAACTACAAATAATGCCCATGGGTTGTCAGTATATCTTTTCATTAATAATCTTCCTCGTATGTAATCATGAAAACTTTGTAACTAATTCAACAGTTCATAGCATAAATACACGTCAAAAAATGACTTTCATACTCCATCGGCAAGTCTATCGTGCTATCAAAAAGGAGTGCGTTATATGGCAGTAAACTTTTTTAATAGCCTCCCTATCGATATAAAAAGTGAAACACAAAACGTAAAATTATTTAGGGCCAAATTAAAGAAGTACCTAATTTCTCACGCCTTCTATTCTGTAGGTGAATTCATGACATTCAATAACACTTCATGAAATTGATACTAAAACGTTGTGTTGTACTAGCAGACTATATTGTAAATCTCGTCTGTATATATTTCATCTAGACTGTGACTATAAATTAAGACTTTATTATAGTATTAAGTTTTTTTACTTGTTCCATATTCTAGCTGTAAGCATGTATGAATACCATGGAATGTTAATAAATACAATACAATACAATACAATACGCTACCGAGGGCGACTTTCGCGAGTATATGATGTCCTGTTGTTAGACGAAAGAGTGCGACTCATTTTTTCTTGGGTGAATTGGTATTTTCAGAATTGACTCTCTCCAAACTTTGAATGTAAATGTGCAAAAATGCGGCAATCACATTGGACTTCAGAAACGAAGATGGTAATGGAGAAAATGAAATGAGAGATGTGTTTGAACTAATCTGAATTTAAATGAAATGCTAATGACATGGACAATGTTCTAAAAGGTATTGAGCAATAGATGTTCAAGAATTGATTTCAAAGATTTGATGCCATTCATGTAAGTTAAGTGAACAATTTCTTCCAATTGATTTATATGATTCCATTGCATACTGTAAACTGAAAGCGAGAATTTAATTGCACGAATCTTGTAAAAACTGGAATTAGAAACCGTCTTTCAGTAAAAAGAGTTAGCACTCTGCTAACAATAAATCTTGAAGGCCTACTCGTAAAGAATTTCAATGTTTAGAGTGCTCACAAAATAACGTAAGTTCGACTGAACAGAATTGAAAGTTCAGTCCTATAAGGGTAGTGGGGGTGGCAGGTGAAATGAATATAAATTCTTATTGGTTATCCATCAACGAATACAGTACTGTACTTGCATTTCCTGCCCGCCCCGAGACTTGTGTATGCGCTTCTAGTGGGTTTCGACAGCTACGTCTCACAAACGGCACAATTCTCAAATAGAAAAAGAAGAGTTCATTAATTTAAAATCAGTGATTAAATAAAATAATCTGTTCTCCTTTAAAAAGTATCACTACAAGACACAGAACCAATTCCCATTCAAATGGCAAATCCATTTGAAGAGTCCACTGCAAGAATGATGGATGTTATTTGGAATACATTTTGCAGGAGAAGCAATTGAAAGTTTGAAATGCTTAGCGCTCAAAGCTTAACTGTGATTTTCCGATCATTACTGGACAATGACTATCAGTGTTAATGCCATATAACTCTCTATGTACATTCTATACGTCTTAAGCTATGAATTGACAGTCTTGGTTCATTTTCGACAAGAAAGTGACATCCATCATTCTTGCAGTGGTCTCTTCATTTCTTAGTGCCCTACGTAAGCAGTCGAACTAAAGCATGTTGAATTTAAGAGCTTCCACTGTACATTAGAGTTGCCTATTTTTTTATTTTCACAACATATTTTCTATACGGTCTACTATTAAGGGGACACTATGGTGAAATAGTGTGATATAGTGTGTCGAGATGTTCCTAAAGGATCCTATATTTCGTGTTGAATCTTTCGTACACTACTTTTAACACTTGAATGTAAATAATTGATTAAATGGCGATCTTACTCGTGTTAATTATGTAAGCATGTGTGGTTTACAGCTGTTTCGGTGTTACTTGACACAATCTTCAGAGCCTACTAGATCTCGGCGCTATTTCAACTTCGCTGCCTGTTCAATTTCAGAACACACACACTATTTGACACAACTCTTCATCACACGAACGCACCCACACAGCAGGCAGAGAAGTTGAGATAGCGCCGTGAATCATTACATGAATTAGGCCACATAAAAGAAATTATAGCTGAAGATAATCTGACAACACGTGAACGAAAACAAAAATAATGAGAATTTTCGTTGAGAAGAACAAAAGAAGAACGCTGAGCCACGTCGAAGATCTCTACAAAAGAAACTCAATTTATAAAATGGATTATATTATCTCTCTTTTGAGCTGTAATGAAATAACTCGCTTTTGTTTTTCATTTCATAAAACAGTTGTAATCCTGAACGTCATTTTATGTATTAAATTATAATGTTTCCGCCGATTATCAACGAACATTGCTAGTTGCAATAAAATACGATATAAATTATTAAATTATTTATTTTATGATTATTTTACATATATTTTTCATTACCATTGCATTATCTATTGTTGAATAATCAACTGGTTGAAGGTATTTCGGAGCTGTTTCTTACATTGCAGTCTTTCACTAGCGTCTAACATTTCACTCTTTCAGTTAAATGAACCTTCTTCATAGACGTATTTAGATAAAAAAGAAAACTAAAAGGGTGTTGTTTGAAAAAGAAACATTCTAAACGCATTGAATTTATAACTACTCGTACTATTCATTCGTATAATGAAATACGCCACTAAAATCGAACAAACCTATATATATATATATATATATATATATATATATATATATATATATATATATATAATTTGAACTGGTAATGGAAATTATGGGAAAACGGCTGAACGGATTTTAATAAATGACCCCTCATTTTGAAGCTTGGAACCCAAAGTTTTTCAGAAAAATAGTAGTTTTCAGTGAAATGTCAATTTTTCAACATAATTTTCCTATTTTCTAAAATCCATCTGTCATCACTAACTAATTGCATTTCAGAATAAAACAAAACACACACTACAGCAAACAATATTACACGAAGGCCATCATCCGCAAGAATGCTGACATATTTAGAGCTCAAATGAAATTGGTTATTAAAAACTTCAAGACTTGCTAAAAATAATTTACAGGTCTGATTCTGTCGTGTGTAATTTTCTGAGTACAGCTGTGTATTGGATATTAAAAACTACAAGACTTGAGGTGGTTTGATAACATTAATACCATTAGAAATAAAATATTATTATAGTTAATGTCATGATGTGACTATTTTTCATTAATTATACATATTAATGCTATATTGATGATATGAAAGTGAATCGTTTTGGGGTTATATAAGTAGATGTAGAGAATATCTTAAATTAGACCTTCATATTTTCTATAATTTACTGAGTGGCGGCTATATAGTATAAATAGTATATGTTACTGAAAACTATAAAACTTACGTAAGATACAATTACTGTTATTAAAATCAAATATTTTTATAGTTATTAATCAAATGGGATTAGGTCTTTTTCATATATTTAATGGCGCTGTGGTGTAGATATTTATATGCGTGATTCTCTTCAGTATTGACTCGAGAGAGCGCAAAAATTACAGTTCCTAAAGGTATTACTTACTGATAAAATTAGAGGCCTACAAGATTTTGTAGTCTCCCGATCATTTGAGCAAGATCTCTTAGCAAGATAAAATGATTTTACCCTTTACATTTCAAGGTAGTTTACGAAACATGCAGCAGCTATAACAAGATGCTATGTCTATTGTTCGAAAGCATAGAAAACCTGACTTTTTTTTTTTTATTTTCACCCACAATCCGCAATTACCTGAAATAGCTATTGCTTTACTCCCACATAAAAAACCCACTGATCGTCCTGACATTGTTACTTGCGTTTTCGCGTTCAAACTAAAAAACAGAAGGAGTATAGGTTGAAGAAAAAGTATTTGGCATAAAAAAAACCATTCAGAGGGAATATGTTTCATTATTATGGAAGCAAATAACTTTAAGGATGCCTGGTATTCTTAATTGAAAATGAATCTGAAAAATGTATATTTGAACGTCTAATGAACTTAGTTTGCAGCATTTGCTGCACAAACCACTACTTTATTTATAAAACTAGCCGTACCCGTGCGCTCCGCTGCACCCGTTAGAAACAAATATAAAGTAATTACATAATTAAAATAGGACGTTTGATCCAGGGAACATTCGTGTTTGATAGAAGGATAAATCGTTTAATATGTTACTTAAATTAAATTGCATCCAAATAATTAAAATGCGATCATTTTCGTCCAGAGACACTCATTTGGTGCAATGACAATTCCTTTAACATGTTTCTAATATCTACTACATGCAACCATAGTTTAATGAACATTGACATCATTTAGATTTAATGTGTATATTTTATTTTACTTGTTATAGGTTTCCATTGAATTATGGTAATAACTTAATTTTAACCCTTGTTTTCTACGTATTCAGTAAATGGCATTTGGCCGACTATGGTTCTGAACCCTTCAAATAACTTAAATTATATAATATAATATAATATAATATAATATTATATTATATTATATTATATTATATTATATTATATTATATTATATTATATTATATTATATTATATTATATTATATCATATCAGAAGTTACTGTAATAACATTATAGCATTATGTCCATCTAGAGAAACTATACTTTCCAATGGTGAAATAATAATTAATTATACAAATCGGTTAATTTAGCTTCCGATATTACTTCGTACAAACACAGAAACATTCTCTGTAGGCTATCTTTCATAGCTTTCGATTGTTACTGTCCAAGGCCCCTTATAGACGAAGTCATTTGTTTTTTATTTCATTATACGGCCTTAGATGGCAGTTATTTTAATTTTAAAACTCATTTATCTCATTAAATATCAGTCCTATCAAAATTTTTCAAGGAATAAAACTTAAGCGCAAATTATTTTTAAAGAAACGTTTGTTATGTGACATTTTTCACAAAAATCAATAATAAGCGAGATATTTCGATTTATTTAATTCGGGCCCCCTTATAACCCCCCCTTTAAATAATGTATTTTGAATGCCATATAGTCTAAAATCTAAGTTACAACGAACATAATCTATATTCCAATTTTCATCGAAATCCGTTGATCCATTATCTCGTGAAAAGGTAACAAACATAAAGATAGATAGACAGACATACAAACAAAAATGTCAAAAAAGCGATTTTCGGTTTCAGGGTGGTTAATTATATGTGTTAGGACCAATTATTTTTGGAAAATCGAAAATTACCAGAATAATTTCGGCTACAGATTTATTATTAGTATAGATTAGTTTTTGAAACTTGAGTACATTCGAAAATACCAGATGTTCAATTAGAAAAGAGTGAAACTGCAGTTACATGTAAAACCAAGAAATAAATGGCATTAGGCACTGAAATTGGCACATGTACACGATTATACGAGAATGTAGGCGTCACTGTCGTCAAACTGTCATCTTCCCTGTCCCCTTGAGACACGTTCTGACTTAGATATGCCTGCTGAGACACTGAGTAAGATTCTAACACCCCAGCACACATAAATTTACGATTCACACACGTTTGTCAAGTTCTCAGTGGTTTCATAAAACCGAATCAGGCTGTAGAACTGGTATTATAACTTTATGATAACAAAGGGAACTAAATCATTGTGCCTTGTGATTTTTTGGCCAACTACTTTTATTTACCGTTTCCAGTGGGATATTATTACTGGTTACGTTACATCCTACAGATATTAACATACTACAAGAAGGACATCTGTTCAAAACACTATGTCATCATTATCGAAACAGCAGGTAACTTCAAACTCTTGTCCTCAAGAATTAATTTTAAACAACAACTTTATTTTTGCACTGAAAATGCTATATTTCACCTCACTGATATTAGTAATGTTGAAGTTTCCCGTTTTACAATACGGAAATGCCAAGAATAAGAATCTCATGTGCTTTCCTTGTACAGGGACATCATTTTATTTTTACTAACATTTTTAATATTAACCTGGCTATACCTTTAGAGAACCGGAAACACCGTTCGCTACTCCCTTCCACGACTGGAGTTCGATGATACTGGAGTAAAACAAAAGTCACTTTACTAGGTACAGGAGGGAAGAAAAGTAGTTCATCCATTTACGTAAACTAGGAAATATCGCGATTTTGAGTTCGATAATTTTCATTAGGTTTTTGTTTAATCAAAATACAGTACAGTATTAACAATGAGTGTTTTTACTCACGAATTGAGTTATCCATGCGTACGTATTCATTATGCAGTGTATATTATACTGTCTACAGCACATTAGCGTACAATATCGAGAATGAAGTTAAAATGAAAAGAAATCATAATATGAATATTTAAACATATTTTGGAAAATGGTGGCCGTTCATTTCGATACAGGCTTCAGTTCTTTTGTGCATATTATTGCTCTATAGACTATTTCATCTAATTCCAATTGCCAGTTTCGTCCTTCGTACTAGTAACTCATGTTGAAATAATTCTGTACCTACTCTATAAAAGAGTACCTTACGTACTGTAAATTCAATCTTCACTTCTGCCCGACCTGCACAGATAAAATTCCTCAGACATGCTATCTACTGTCCGTCCAAGTGGTTATGCCGCAGGATCGTAGAAAGGGGGTGAAATCACGTGACAGTTAATTACTTAACGAGGCCCTTTTATTTAAGTTAGGACCTATTTTAAACAGTTGTATCATATTACGTAAACGTCCAGTTCGTAACAGAAATTAATGTTTTCAGAAAAGAGCTAAGACAGCCCAGCTTTTACAGAGGGGTGTGCAGAAGCAAGTAGGGGAAATCGGGATGCAACGTAGGCAAACGGACAGTACCTGTGCGAAAATATGATTCAATATTGAAAGCTCTTTTGTCACTGGAAAACGCGAACATATTTCTGGAACGTACTATACTAACTCAGTGCTGTTTACTATACGCGGCCTTGATTCTGTCTGGTGAACGGTTGGAAGTTTACTAGTAGAAGGGGTGGGAGTGAAGTACATTCAAAAACTCAGGTACAATAAAAATTGAAGTAAAAATAAAATGATGTCCCTGTACTTGTCATCGTGACCACCAGAAAGTTAATGTATTCAAGTCCACAAGTTACTGAGAAGTTTAACAATGTTCTTAAAGTATGATGAATTCGCCAGATATCAAAATCATACTGCAAGATGGTTAAACTTTATAGCGTATCCCTACTTCCAAGTTCTTTCAGATCAATGCAGATTGAACAAGATAGAATGACAATGAGGTCCGAAAGTTTTGTCACCACCCCTTATTTGTATGTTGATGCACAGTCTACTATATACAGTCGCGAAGCTTGAGGTGTTTTTTTGCAAATCTCGCGATAAAGCGCTCCAAGCGGTCAGCAACTAGAAACAATAGACTGTCCATGGTCGAATTTGGACTGTGTCGTATTTCTATCGAGTGCTAGCTCGTTGCGTATTTCACATTGATGCTTGTGAAATGTTCGTTATTGGTTGTAATGAAAATGTTAATGGATAAAATATAATAATTGGAATAATAATATGGGACAAGGAGGAGACGTTTGTAGTGATATAAATTGTAGCAACAGTAAGAGAAAGAGGCCAGAGTTATCCTTTTTCCGATTTCCGAAAGATTCAGAAAGGTTCCTGGCTTTCCACAATGCTGTGCAGAAACAAAACTCTTAATTTTGAAGTTCTTTGTGACTGTTAGAATACATTACATCCTTAAATTTCACAATGAAATGTTTCAGTCTAACCGAAAGGACATTAGATACCGGTTAAAGTTCTGTCACTTAGGCTGCTAAATTTCCAGAGAAATAAAGGTTAGGTCTACTTTTTTCAGAGGATATATTTTTCATTGTAGCTATTAATTTTGTTATTATTTTTATGTGTTATTTCACTAAAGATGTAGAAAAAAATTAAGTTTGTTTTAATGAAATTTATTAATCACGTTTTATTTTCAATTCTGGTGGGATTATTATTACTTAGGCCTACTTTTTTTTTTCAAAGGATATGCTTTTAATTATAGCTGTTAATTTTGTTGTTATTTTTATTTGTTGCTTTACTAGAGACGTAGAAAAAGTCTGTTACAATAAAATTTATTGATCACGTTTTATTTCCAATTCTATTATTGCTTAACCTCATCCCACTTTGTTAACTACGTAAGCCTACACTACAAGTACCGGTACACGTAAGTTACTCCATTAATTCATTTTTCCATTATTATTGTTGTAAAGGGAAATGCAAATTAATATTTATTGGTTTCATAGTCAATTATCGCTATAATCTTGAATGAGTGAAGCAATTATAGTAAATTTCAGTTCGTTTTGCACAAACAAAAATTATATTAACTTATTTCTTACAGGTATCTTCGAGTTTATGGTGGAATTTAATATACTTCATTAAAATAATAAATTAACTTTATGCATTTAATATTTCAATAATGGAAGGAAGGTGTTAATTTTTCCAAAAGAACACGACAACGAAAGTGTAACATATTTTGTAGTCTGCTAGGAGAGAGATCTGCGATGATGAGGCGATAGTAACGATCCTAGTGGTGGGCAACTACACATGTTTGCATTTTTACTACATATTGAGCTTCGCGACTGTATATAGTAGACTGTGGTTGATGTGCATCCATTTTG
>JAJSOF020000039.1:13462232-13477232 GCA_025594305.2 Periplaneta americana | reverse complement strand
GCGAAACCTGACAGGTGTTCAACAAGCAATTCCATGAAAAGAATGTGATTTTTAAATTTAAATTTGAATTTTGATATTGTCCGACAGTCTCTGACGTGGTCAGGGAGAGAACTCCAGAGGCATGGAATAAATATGCTGAAAGATGATGAGTAAAAGGATGTTCTGTGCAGAGGAATAGAGAGAAGGTACATGTTCCGGGTTCGAGGTAGTGAAAGGTAAACAAAACGAGATGCTAGGTAAGAGGGTGTGGAGGTGTGGATGATATTAAATAGTAATAAGAGAGAGTTGAAGAATCTTCTTTCTTTAAGTGGACTCCAAGACAACAATTCTAGTGACAGTGTTACATGATCGAATTTTCCAATGTTACAAACGAAACGAACGCAGATATTGTGAACACGCTGTAGTCTATGGACAAGATCAGTATTTAGATTCGTGAATAGAGAATCGCAATAATCGAAGTGGGGCATCACTAAAGTTTGGATCAGGTTCCTTTTAAGGCTGAGAAGTAAAACGTTGGTTAAGTGTCTGAGGGAATAAATTATAGAAAATGTTTTCTTACATATGTAGGTCACTTGACTTTGAAAATTTAAATTTGAATCTAAATATACCCCTAAATTTTTTACTGTCTTACTATATGTAATTGTAGCATTATTTATTTTTGTATTTGATACAGTGGCTAGATCTATTTTGTTTAATGCTCGTTGGTGGTCCATTATTATTATACGCATTTATCACAAGAATATTGTTACAAATCACTCCACTCTTGTAGTCCACACCTGTGGAGTAACGGTCAGCGCGTCTGGCCGCGAAACCAGGTGGCCCGGGTTCGAATCCCGGTCGGGGCAAGTTACCTGGTTGAGGTTTTTCCGGGTTTTCCCTCAATCCAATACGAGCAAATGCTGGGTAACTTTCGGTGCTGGACCCCGGACTCATTTCACCGGTATTATCACCTTCATTTCATCATCATCATCATCATATCCGTCACGTATTAGACCCTACAGGATCTGTTACGGTCTCGTGCCAGCGCTTACGTGGTCTTCCCAATTTCCTCTTTCCTCTTGGTACATAAGTAAGAATCTGTTTAGGCCATCTAGTGCGATCCATCCTTTCGATATGTTTTTTTTTTTCCACTGAAGTTGATATTGTTGAACAATTAACTATAGGATCCATTTTTAGTTCCTGCAATATGTCCACATTTTTACGGTGTTCCAGCAAAGAGCATCCCGATGTTCGTCGCATGAACCTCATTTCAGCTGTTGTCAGCCTTTGCTCATCAGCTTTTCTGATTGTCCATGCCTCGCTACCGTAAGTGAGGACCGGTCGAGCTAGTGTTTTATATACCTTTAGCCTTATATGTTTCTGAACATGGGAGGATTTGAAGACAGCGTTAATGACGCCAGTGATTTTTATAAATTTAGATATTTTGTTTGACACATCTTCATCAGTGATGTAAGAGAGGTTATAACCTAAATAGTTAAATGAATTAACACGTTCAATTAAAGTATTATTTATCATGATCTTACTTGGAATTGGGTTCTCTCCCGAAAATGCCATGACTTTCGTTTTCTCTTTTGAGATTTCCATATTGAAATCGGAGGCGATTATTTGCAAATTATAAATGACTCTCTGTAAAGCATCCTCTGTTTGAGCGATAATAACCTGATCGTCGGCAAACATTAGTGTATCGAGAACTGTGTTTCGATAAGAATTCCAGCATGATGACTTTGCCTCCAAATGTATAAAATATGGTTCATATAATATAAATAACCTAGAAGTTGATACAGCGTCGTAAAAATAACCCAATGTAAATAAAAAAACTCCACTCTTGTAAAGGTAAGGCGACGGTCTTTACTTTTCTGCACGATGATTTTAGCAATCCCTGACAACGTTTGAGAATAATGATATTAAAGATATGCCATTATATCTTCGCAGTGGTGTTTTTTTGTGCTATACCGTTACGGTACAGATACAGTGAAACCTCTCTAACCTGGACACGTATAGTTCAATACAAAAATATCCAACCTAACGGAGTATCCAAGATAGAGAGAAGGAGACTTTTTTAGCATGTAATGGAAAAGAAATTACTGTGCATAATGTTATGGAGCTACAGCAGCCGTGGCGAGAACGTGACTCGCAAGACATTGTGGCTCACAGTGATAGCTGTGCATTTCGCTTGCTTCTAACCTCCGCCAACCCCCACCCTCTCACTCACTGGAGTCAA
Organism: Periplaneta americana; assembly: GCA_025594305.2. Lineage (NCBI taxonomy): Eukaryota > Metazoa > Arthropoda > Insecta > Blattodea > Blattidae > Periplaneta > Periplaneta americana. The sequence goes on along the minus strand of JAJSOF020000039.1, from coordinate 13,475,011 downwards.
ACTCCGTTCCATTTGTATTAGTCTCTGACCTGCGAGTGGCATATATCTCTCTCGAAACCATGTACGAAAGTTCCAAGTAGGATGGGAGGACGCATTTTTTTGCTGTCAATATGATGAGAATATTAAATGTATGATTTGTTCACAAGTATTACGAGGAAAACGGTTGTATAACATAAAAAGACATTATACATGTTACTGATGAAACACTAAAAGGTTAAGTGTTATTGTTGTTGTTATCATCATCATCATCATCTCTGTACGTCTACCCTTTTTCAACAGATGTACGAATCATGCGGTTAGCTCTTCAATTTGAACTCACTGATTTACTATGTGATGTCAAATGAAAGCTAGATGTAAGGACTTGACAAATGTTGAACTTTCAAATCTTTGCCAAAAAATAAATATCCGAGGCTTCATTCTTTCGCTTGCTCTGTTGAAGCCATATTCGCTACAACTTACGTTTGTGAAAAATTATTTTCAACAATTAAAATAGTAAAAACCAAATTTAGATCACGACTGACAGACAAATACCTTCGTGATCAACTACGACTGGCAGTAAGTGACATAATTCCTGATTTTGAAACTTTGTCACAGAGACATTCTGAAGACAGTTAATTTTAGGTTGTGATAATGTATTCTATGTTTTATTGTTCATTTCTTTCTTCGTTACACGTACTAAACATTAGTTTGTAGCCTTGTGCTGTATATTATATTTAAGTGCTTGACGTAAGGAAAATGACAATCCGTTAATAAGTCAGCAAGTTGCTTCACTTGCCCTTCGGGTGTCCGCCTCCCTCCATAGGTGCTATGTACGTTGCAGGTTACACAGTGGCTCGGCGCACGATTACATTTTCGCCACCGCTGAACTACAGTATTCAAACACTTTGCCATTTAGTTCGTCATAACACTTTTGCGAACTCTTTTTTTTTTCCACTGCAAGTTTTTCCCATGTATTTAATATTGACGTCCTATTGTTCTTACTTACTTACTTACTTACTTACTGGCTTTTAAGGAACACGGAGGTTCATTGCCGCCCTCACATAAGCCCTCAAATGGCCCCTATCCTGAGCAATATTAATCCAGTCTCTACCATCATATCCCACCTCCCTCAAATCCATTTTAATATTATCTTCCCTCCGGCCTCCCAACTAACACTCTATATGCATTTTTGGATTCGCCAATACGTGCTACATGTCCTGCCCATCTGAAACGTCTGGATTTTATGTTCCTAATTATGTCAGATGAAGAATACAATACGTGCAGCTCTGCGTTGTGTAACTTTCTCCATTCTCCTGTAACTTCATCCCTCTTACCCCCAAATATTTTCATAAGAACCTTATTCTCAAACATCCTTAATCTCTGTTCCTCTCTCAAAGTGAGAGTCCAAGTTTCACAACCATACAGAACAACCGGTAATATAACTGTTTTATAAATTCTAACTTTCAGATTTTTTGACAGAAGACTAGATGACAAAAGTTCTCAACCGAATAATAACACGCATTTCCCATATTTATTCTGCGTTTAACTTCCTCCCGAGTATCATTTATATTTGTTACTGTTGCTCCAAGATATTTGAATTTTTTCACCTCTTCGAAAGATAAATCTCCAATTTTTATAGTTCCATGTTGTACAATATTATGGTCACAAGATATAATTATATACTTTGTCTTTTCGAGATTTACTTCCAACCGTAACGCTTTACTTGCTTTAACTAGAATTTCCGCGTTTTCCCTAATCGTTTGTGGATTTTCTCCTAGCATATTCACGTCATCCGCATAGACAAGAAGCTGATGTAACCCGTTCAATTCCAAACTCTCTCTATTATCCTGAGCTTTCCTAATGGCATACTCTAGAGCAAAGTTAAAAGGTAAAGGTGATAGTGCATCTCCTTGATTTAGCCCGCAGTGAATTGGAAAAGCATCAGATAGAAACTGACCTATACGGACTCTGCTGTAAGTTTCACTAAGACACATTTTAATTAATCGAACTAGTTTCTTGGGAATACCAAATTCAATAATAATATTATATAAAACTTCTGTCTTAACCGAGTCATATGCCTTTTTTAAATCTATGAATAATTGATGCACTGTACCCTTATACTCCCATTTTTCTCCAATATCTGTCGAATACAAAAAATCTGATCAATAGTCGATGTATTACGCCTAAACCTACACTGATGATACCCAATAATTTCATCTACATATGGAGTTAATCTTCTCAAAAGGATATTCGACAAAATTTTGTACGACGTCAACAAAAGTGATATTCCTCGAAAGTTACTACAGTTAGTGTTGTCCCCCTTCTTAAAAATATTTCCCAAATTGCAAATACAAGTTTATAAATTTCGCTAGATAATGCCCTTCCGCCCTCTTGTATTAATTCTGCTGGAGTTTGATCAATACCTGAAGACTTGTACTTTTTCAGATTTTCTATGTGCGTTCCGGTATGAATGGCTCAGCAGTTTGTATTTGAATTTCGTCCTGATCATTTCTATTGTTCTTAATGTTTGAAACTGTTGATTTATAAATTCCAAATTCTTCTGCAATTTTTCTACAACTAACAACATAACGCAAACAATCAATAACTTGTTTCTTTCTTACAGATTTATACTCGGGGAAGATTGCAGGAACAAGCGAAATGTCTGGCGGAAAGTCAAGAAACGTCTGAAGGGTATAGACAGCCAAATAACAGAATGGGAATGTAGGGATAATGTTGCTCTGGAGATCCAATCGATGATCAAAACAAATAAGGGGACCGAATTATATCTCTATGGAGGAAGCAGAGAAGGTAGACTGGGTTTAATCTGGTTTCGTCTAGGAGCCTGGAGGGCATTTAAAATCGTCAACGAAGAGGGGTGGCGAGAATATGTTCTCTTTGCGGTAGAGGCGAGACATTACACCATATTTTGTCGGAGTGTGAAGCCACAGAAGGTCTGAGGAAACGATTCCTGCCAGAGTCCTTCATTACATCTAGCAGGGGGCACTTGGCGACATACGATATATTAAATAACGTTAAATTTTGTGACAGTGTGGGAAAATTTATGGCAAAAGTTCGACAGTTGAGGGTGGAACTGGCCGAGGAAGAGGGAGCCGAGGAAATAAGGGGAAGAGTTATTTATTAGTGTTGTAATGAGTAGTATTAACACTGAGCGAATGGGGTAATTAGGGGATAATGTTCTTTTTGTATTTATTGTGTCTTTTTTTTTCTATTTGTATTTTATTGCGTGTGTATGTTTTTTTTTCATGTATTACCTTTATATTTATTAGTTGGATTATTTCGTGCAGTTTCAATAAGGAATTGAATTGTTTATATATATATATATACATAACACAGTGATATATATATACATATATATCACTGTGTTTTTTTTTTCTCTTTCCATATCTTACATTTATTTCATTTTTATTATTTTTGTGAAATTTGGTTCGAAGTTAGATTAGTTGTAACTGTGATAATCAATGATAACGGTAGTAATAATAATAACTGTTGTTTTACTATTTTATTATTAGTAGTATTATTTTCGTTTTGAAGATTCAAACTGTGCATAGTTATAGCACGAATGGCCGTACGGGCTCGTGCGAAGGATTTTGTGTACAAGAGTTTGTGCAGGGACATCATTTTATTTTTACTAATATTTTTAATATCAACCTGTCTATATATTTGGATTAAAGGTCTAGAACCGGAAACACCGCTTGCTCCCCTTTCAAGACTGGAGTTCGATGATACTGGCGTAAAATACAAATCACTTTACTAGGTACAGGAGGGAAGAAAACTAGTTCATTTATTTATGTAAAGTAGGAAATATCGCAATTTTGAGTTTGATAATTTTCATTAGGTTTTTGTTTAATCAAAATACAGTACTGTATTAACACTTAATGTTTTACTCACGTATTGAGCCATCCATTCGGACTTATTAACTACGCAGTGTATATTGTACTGTTACAGCACATTAGCGTACAATATAGAGAATGAAGTTAAATTGAAAAATAATCATAATATGGATATTTAAACACATTTTTTAAAATGGTGGCCGTTCATTTCGATACAGGCTTCAGTTCTTTAGTCCATATTATCGCACTATAGAGTATTGAACCTAATTTCAATTACCGATTTCGTCCTTCGTACGAGTAACTAATATTGAAATAATTCTATACCTACTCTATAAAAGAGTACCTTACGTACTGTAAATTTAATCTTCACTTCTTCCCGATCCTAAAAGATAAAATTACTGAGAAATGCTATCTACCGTCCGTTCAAGTGGTTTTGTCGCAGGGTCGTAGAAAGGGGGGGGGAATCACGTGACAATTATGACAATTACTTAACGAGGCCCTTTTATTTAAGTTATTTTAAACAGTTGTATAATATTACGTAGACGTCCAATTCCTAACAGAAATCAATGTTCTCAGAAAAGAGCTAAGACAGCCCAGCCACTAGCCTTTACAGAGGGGCGAACAGAAGCAGATGGGGGAAACTGGAATGTGACGTAGGAAAACGGACGTCAGTACCTGTGCGAAAATATGATTCAATAGTGAAAGCTCTTTCGTCACTGGAAAACGCGAACATATTTCTGGAACGTACTATAATCACTAACTGAGTACTGTACACGCGGCCTCGGTTCTGTGTGGAGAACGGTTGAAAGTTTAGTAGTAGAGGGGGTGGGAGTGAAGTACATTACAAAACTCAGGTACAATAAAAATTGAAGTAAAAATAAAATTATGTCCCTGTATAATATATTATGCATCAATAAATGCACTTATCTATCTAACTGACTCTCACAGGTCAACAACACCTCATCAGAGACTGATTTCTAGACTGCAAGCCTACTGAAATAATTTTGCACATATTTAACAGTCATGAAAAATAGTGCCCTTTCACTCCATACTCAAATTTAGCCACGGTACAGTTACAAAAAAGGACAAAAGTGGGTAATTCCGGGGAAGTATACTGTTTTCGCTGTAAGAAAAATCCTAATGTAAACATAAGCACGTTGCTGTCACACCCGTGATTGGCTGCCAGTCGAAACACTCACCTGACGCAGGAAAATATAGTTCGTATTTGGAAACCATAATCTTGTATTATTTGGAAATAAAAAATTGAATTCTAGTTGTTAAATACGATGAAACATTTAACTTCACTCATGTGTAAAACGCTGTGTAAAAGAAAAGCTACTTTTATATTTTGTTATGTACTATGAACGCGGATGAATACCAACAGTAATACCGAGGTAGTCTGTTCTTGTAACAAGCTGGCATCACTTGAGCTCGTAGATGCTCACATAAGCACGTAGTACCGAAGTATGGCTTCTGTATCCTCAACTGTCCATTGTGAAGACATAAGACTTGAAAATAATTTAATTGTAGTAATTATAAAGTAAATGTTTCCTCAGCAAACGAATGCATAGTAGTGAGGTTAGGCCTACTTGATGAGTAACGGGAAATGTTTAACATGAAACAGAATGTACAACAGTAGGCGGGAACACGTACTGAGAATCTATGGCGCCAAACGGTGGCCAATGAAGCCTCACTTCAATCACATGCTATTGTTTACATTAGGATTTTTCTTACAGCGAAAAGATTATACACAGAAGTTCCTGTACTGCACAAGAAAACCCCTTCTCATCCCACTGTGCTAACGGTCCTTGTAAAACACAAGGTTCAATGGAACTCAACTCTAAACAGGTAGCAGAAATACAGAATAGAACAAGAGAATCGTCCAAGACAGAACTATAAGGGGTGTCCAGCATTTCTCTGGATTTTTTTACTAAACAGTTCCTGTATTTAATCATTTTTGTCTTTCAAATTCTGCAGTGCTCGGGAAAAGTGACATAAGTCAGTTTCCACAAACCTTTTTTTGATAATTTATTGACAACTTACATAACATCTGCTCGCTTGGGAAAAAATACATAAGTATCCCTCCCATTACAATAATTCATACAGAAAAAAATCAAATCGACATAAACCAGTGTAAGTTGTCAATAAATTATCAAAAAAGGTTTGTGGAAACTGACTTGTGTCACTTTTCCCAGGCACTGCAGAATTATTCTATAGTGCTTTTATTCTGGATCTTCATGGTCACCCTCATTGAAGGCAGATTATTTTGTTAAAAAATAAAACCCTAGTAGTAGTATAATTTTTAATTGTAATTTGTTGTTAATTGTCAATTTATTATTAATTGTCATTATTGAATACAATTAGTTACCACTGCCACCGGGTACTTACCCAATTGCAGTGTGAATAAATACATATATAATAATTTGAAAACGAAACTTATTCTTTTTTAGTTTATACTCGTAAAAGCTTTGGGCCTGTACTATGATCGCCTGTTTACATTTCTGAAAAAGCTCGTAAAAGATTCTCCCTTCTAAAGAGACTAGCAGGAAAGAAATGGGGATGCTCTAGGAATACTTTGAACAATACATACAAAATGTTTATACAGCCAGTGCTGACATACTGCGGAGAAATTTTAATTACTTCACCTTTCATAAACGACATAGAATATGTTCAAAACCAAGCCCTCAGACTCATTACTGGTGGAATCAAAACAACTCCAATAGATTCTATGAGATTCCTCACTAATATTAACAGCATCAAAATGACAATAGAAGAAAAAGCACTGATTCAATATGAAAAACGTATCAGATTACCAGGAAACAATTGACATTCATACAGTCCTCTCTGTAGATAGAAAACTCAAAAAAGTTTCATATCCATTGTTCAAGAATTAAAACAGAAAATCAATATCCCGAATTTAAAAGAAAACTTACAAATTAAACTAAGCCCTTTAACTCTATTAAATATAGAATATAATCTAAATTTAACAGAAGAAATATTGAAATCAGAAGTAAACACTGAAATACTGAAACAATTGTCTTTAGAGACAATTAATATTAGGTACCCTCCACAAAACTGGCTTTATTTATACACTGACGGATCCTTGATCTCCAGAGAACAAGGTGCCGGTGCAGGTGTTACGTGCTGTCTCTTCTCACTTTATAGATCTCTTGGATATGGAACAACAAGTTTTGATGGTGAAATCATTGCAATAAGTGAATGTCTCAGGAATCTTCTATGCCACATCAATAAATTTAGGAATGCAGTTATATTGTCAGACTCCAAAGCAGCTATTCTATCAATCGTCTCTAAACACACACCTTCATCTCAAACAGCAGAAATAACTAAAATGCTCTCTCAATTAATATCACTCAATAAAAGAATTGTATTCCAATGGATACCATCCCATTGTGGAATCCTGGGAAACGGGAATGCGGATGCTTTAGCAAAGAAGGGCAGCACTACTACTTACAGACCTGTTACTAAATCTACGTATTACTCTGTGGAGAGATTTATTAAATCTACATACTTAGACTTCAACGAACTAAATTTGATAACTCAATCCCAAGGGAAAAAATGGAACTCTCTGCATTAAAATCCACAGTTAATTCCCGATTTACCACGAAAATCGTCTGTAGCTGCATTTATATTGGCAACAGGCCATGATTGTTTGGCCAAACACCTGCATAGAATTGGAATATATCAGTCCCCTAACTGTCCATTGTGCAACTCAAATCAAGAAATGGATTCGGAACACCTCAAAATCTGTGCTTCAGTGGCTGGCCATGATAATATCTTTGACAAATATTGGAGTGCAAGAGGTCAAATGACTTTATTATCAAACACCTGGCATTAGAAAACAACAACAACATGATCGCCTATTAAACCTCCAGATACGTATACTCCAGTTTAGCAATCCGGAAGTTAAATATTTTGTTCTGTACTACCAGCGGATTTTAACTGCAGGATTGTTATCCGGAAGATATAGTAACATTTTTATTACGTTGGCAATGAAGTTACTGAAAATGTAGTGAAATTTATTGCGTTGGTATACCTTTCCCCGCGTTTATACAATACATATACAATGTTTATGTTCCGTGTTTATATGGTACTATTTATTTTGAGGTTTTATTGTAAGCATCATTGTTATTATTTATTATAATACTGAAGCTCCAGCCAAAAAATAACAGAGTGAAGAACAGAAAATGACACATATGAAAAAACTTTACATGGAAGCAAAAGGAAAATTTGTGAAGGTTAAGTTTCTTTCCGAATAGTAATAATTCCTACCATATGGTAGTATTTTGGTTTTAATTAGTAGGACTAAACAGGAGGACAAATTTCCCATTATTTGTACACTATTTAAAGGGGCACGTTGTATATACGTACTCAATATATTCTATCCCATCTGTATTATATATAATTTTCAAATTTTAGAATTAGCTGCGGTTGCACTGGTACATTATCCTAAGCGCAATAGGTTGCATGGAACTGGAGATGAATAAGGAACTCTCGCTTTCGATGTGCATAGGTATTTGTCATGTCCACTACCTGTTGTCCCTCAAACTAGTACAGTGGGCGACTTCCTTCTTTGTGTCTATGAAGTAATAAATCATAATAAAAAATTGTAGTAACAGGTAAGTTAAGATTTCCTGTTTGTCACGTAAACCCCCGTAGCATGACAGAGTAACTGGCGAAACTTGCAGTATCGTGTTATTAAAGTCCACAGGCTGGCATAGGCCATGAATGTTTATGTAAACATAGTTCTATACAACAAACATGAGTTAGGTTGTCAGTTGCAGCAGTGAATCATGACCGAAAATATGGTAAAAAAGAAGCTTGTGAACAAAACTAAATGGAAAACCGACGAAAGGAAAATAAATAGAAACAGTGACAGTCATACCAACTTATACAGGCAAGGAAATTGAAGAAAAGTCATTACACCAGTAAGAACATGATATATGAAAATGTTTACAGACGAAATTTCAAAGGACGATCAACTATTTTCAAACTCTTTTGCGACATGGGTTCGAAATTAGAACAATATCATTTTATTACTCCTTGCCTTGAAAGAGTGAATCTAAAAACTAAAAACTTCAATCATTCAAGAATAGGGATAATTTGTGGATTTGTTTTAATAGGTTATTTTACGACGCTTTATCAACAGCTTAGGTTATTTAGCGTCTGAATGAGATGAAGGTGATAATGCCGGTGAAATGAGTCCGGGATCCAGCACCGAAAGTTACCCAGCATTTGCTCATATTGGGTTGAGGGAAAATCCCGGAAAAAAACCTCAACCAGGTAACTTGCACCGACCGGGAATCGAACCCAGGCCACCTGCTTTCGCGGCCTGACGCGCTAACCGTTACTCCACAGATGTGGTCTAATTTGTGGAAATATAGTGTTTTCTATAATGGGGGTAAAGAAAATTAATGTGTGTCGAAACTTTCTATTGATTCTATTGCAAAATTTTAGAGGAACGATTAACAACAATTCAGAATAAACTGGTGAATCCTCAATGATAAAAGGGGTACAGACTTAAATCGTCCTCATACAATCATGATGAAAAAGTATAAACAACCTCAATACATCACATCAGGGGTATTTTCAGCTTGAATCTCATAATCTGCGTCATTTGTTCCCTTCAACATTTGGAAGACGGCAATGGAAGTGTCGCAGCTGAAACTTTTGAGTCCAACACAAATGAACCCAGTGCCTTTGAAACCCTCGAAGGCGAAGAACTTAAGAGAAATGTTACAGTTTTTAGATGAAGATGGCCAAAGTTGGCTGAACTCAATTCTGAATAAGCCGGGACATCATCACACAAAGTGAAGATGACTCTAGTAACAATACATGATGCACAAAGAAATAACTAACATCTAAGAACAAGAAAACCATAAACTGAAAATATAATGTTATTTTGTAGGCCTACATACTTGCGTAATTATTCAACATTTTTATTTAATATGTTATAGTACTTACTTTTTAACTTCGCTTTAGAATATGCCATTAGGAAAGTTCAGGATAACAGGCAGGGTTTGGAATTGAACGGGCTACATCAGCTTCTTGTCTATGCAGATGACGTGAATATGTTAGGAGAAAATACACAAACGGTTAGGGAAAACACGGAAATTTTACTTGAAGCAAGTAAAGCGATCGGGTTGGAAGTAAATCCCGAAAAGACAAAGTATATGATTATGTCTCGTGACGGGAATATTGTACGAAATGGAAATATAAATATTGGAGATTTATCCTTCGAAGAGGTGGAAAAATTCAAATATCTTGGAGCAACAGTAACAAATATAAATGACACTCGGGAGGAAATTAAACGCAGAATAAATATGGGAAGTGCGTGTTATTATTCGGTTGAGAAGCTCTTATCATCCAGTCTGCTGTCCAAAAATCTGAAAGTTAGAATTTATAAAACAGTTATATTACCGGTTCTTCTATATGGCTGTGAAACTTGGACTCTCACTCTGAGAGAGGAACATAGGTTAAGGGTGTTTGAGAATAAGGTGCTTACGAAAATATTTGGGGCTAAGCGGGATGAAGTTACAGGAGAATGGAGAAAGTTACACAACACAGAACTGCACGCATTATATTCTTCACCTGACATAATTAGGAACTTGAAATCCAGACGCTTGAGATGGGCAGGGCATGTAGCACGTATGGGCGAATCCAGAAATGCATATAGAGTGTTAGTTGGGAGACCGGAGGGAAAAAGACCTTTAGGGAGGCCGAGACGTAGATGGGAGGATAATATTAAAATGGATTTGAGGGAGGTGGGGTATGATGATAGAGACTGGCTTAATCTTGCACAGGATAGGGACCGATGGCGGGCTTATGTGAGGGCGGCAATGAACCTTCGGGTTCCTTAAAAGCCATTTGTAAGTAAGTAAGTAAGTTATAGTAAATGCATATTTAACTTTGTTAAATTTATTTTATTTTACTTTTTAAGGCAAAATTATTAATAAAGTACGAGATGTTCCCATATATAATTAATTTTCATGTGAAGTGAGTATTATTTATTATCTACGAATTTGTTATGCAACTTTTATAATTTTATACATTCAACCAAAATGAAATATCCAATTTCAGTGCACGTAAAATAAATGTGAATCATTTCTTAATTTAAATTCGGGAAAGAAAATAACGGAATGGGACAGTAATGACATCCATCTGAAAGTCTATTAGTGTCATTGAAAAATTATTATTATTATTATTTTTTGAAATATAGAATTAAACCTTAATAGAATATACAAATTTCGGGCACAAAATTTCTTAAAGCTGTGTCAGAGAGATGAATATATTGTTTGCAAGAGAAAATAATGATAATAAATTTGAGATAATTTTATACTTTCATTTTTAAATCTTCAAATTTGTTGGGTTTTACTAGTGAAATCAGGATAGAATCAGTGAAATGTGTCATAGTTCCAGTGCATTGAGTGAGTTGACAGCGAAATGAGTGTAGTACTGAAAGATACTAGTGCATGTGTGAACACATCATATACAGGGTGTAAAGCTTATAAGTATCATTATTTTAACTGGTTTTCATGTCATAAGGAAGAAAAGATGTCCTCACAATTTTTTACAATTGCAATATTTAACTGATTATTAAAGTTTACAATATTAGGCGTTTGGCAACGTTGCTGGATGGGGGAGGAGGGAGTTAATAAGAACACGGTACAGCTCAAGCGGATGCAGACATACCGGTACAAAACAGATGCTCTGTTCTAATGCAGGGGCGGACCGTTCTTTACATAAAACGAACAGCAAATACAAATTTCAATCTCATTAATAGAACTTTATGGTAAATTTCCATTTTATTTAACAATGTTTATTCTCGATTGCCTTCTGTATGTTAAGCGTAATGTGCATAATCTTCCTACTTGTTCATCCATTCATAAATTATTCTACCCGTTCCAGACTTGACATATATTTCACCAAGTACAAATATAGTACTACAAGCAATAGTTTCATTTCCATGTCTTATAAACTTTATAACTCCTTACCATTGCATATAACAAACACGTCATGTTTTACTTTCAGAAGGATGGTGAGAAGGACTTTGATGGCAAATCCAATCTACAGTGCCAATGATTTTAGCAATATTACGTTTTGATACTACTTGTTTTAACCTCATGTAATTGACAAATCTGTACATTTTAACCTGATTTTATACACGTACTATTTCTTTTCAAACTTTTAACCTGTTTTTGTAATTATCTGGTGATTGCATATTTATTTTTTATCATATTTTTACATTTATTCATATTGTAGTAGCCATGTATTATATTTATATCTACTCTGACTTTGTCTATTGCTGTAAATCGCTGAATGACATTAAATTCATCAACCTACCTACCTATCTGTCTGTCTGTCTGTCTGTCTGTCTGTCTGTCTGTCTGTCTGTCTGTCTGTCTGTCTGTCTGTCTATCTATCTATCTATCCATCCATCCATCCATCCATCCAACCATCCATCCATTCCATCCATCCATCCATCCATCCATCCATCCATCCATCCATCCATCCATCCATCCATCCATCCATCCATCTATATATCTATCTACCTATCTATCTATTTATCTATCTATCTATAAATCAATCTATCTATCTATAAATCAATCAATCAATCTATATATCTATAAATCAATCAATCAATCTATATATCTATAAATCTATCTATAAATCTATCTATCTATCTATCTATCTATCTATCTATCTATCTATCTATCTATCTATCTATCTATCTATCTATCTATCTATCTATCTATCTATCTATCTATCTATCTATCTACCTACCTACCTACCTGCCTGCCTGCCTACCTACCTGCCTACCTACCTACCTACCTGCCTACCTATCTATCTATCTATCTATCTATCTATCTATCTATCTATCTATCTATCTATCTATCTATCTATCTATCTATCTATCTATCTACCTATCTA